>JAYRCB010000152.1:60063-71562 GCA_036026315.1 Trachelus stipa
ACATATATATATATCATATAAATATATATTATATATACATGTTTCTCTTATCGTTTGTGCGTCCGTATCTGTTATCAGGTATTTTTGTCCTTATTAATAATTACATTAATTCCATTAAGTCATAGTAATCCCATGCGTTCATTAATTAACTCTAACAAGATGCTCTCGCGCGCCACGCGATATTAGTAAACTAATAATTTTTTTTAATTTTCCTATTTTCTTCTTCGCTAAGAGAAAAATTAATCCAAAGGGCATGTGTTGCTTTGCCAGTGAAGGAACTCTGCGATTTATCTTTATTGTTCTCTGTGAGTGGTCTTCAAACGGAGTTTGAATGAAAGGGAGTATCTGAATATTTACTTTGTCTAGCAATACGAGAAAGTTTTAAGTGTTGAATAATTTTCCATAATTATATATATATATATTGCATCTACTTTACACCCTTTTGGCCTTTCATATTATTATTATACCTTACGCTTTCGTCATGCTCGACGCGACTTTTACTGTGCATTTTCATTAGTTGTCCACAGTACGGGACATGTTTTGGACATTGACAGGACAACTCGGAGGCCTTTCGTCGCGGTAGCAATTATATTAGTACCTACACGAAGCACTATATTTAGGAAGCGTCGCGACGCCCGGCGTTTAATTATTAAAGGAGGCCATTAAACGCGCGTCTCTTTGCCGTTCTTATTTACTTTATCCTTTTTTCTGTTCTCGTTACAAAAATAAATCTTTTTCCTTTATTCGGTAAAATATTTTTAATTCAAATATCGGCTTCGTTTTCCTACTGGCGATCGGGTGATTAATCATTGAATCCTATAGGCGTCGCGACGCTAGGTATATTATGCGTTACTATTATTCTCAAAATTATTACCGCACCTGCCAGCTTTTCAATTTCGCAATTTTCAATAAGACATCTCATAACATTAAGGACGATCATGAAGAGTCAGCTAGACATGAGGTATACGTTGAAGGAAGTTATCATTCGTTTTGAGAATAAAAATTTTAGTTTCAAATTTCCCCCACTTTTTTCCTTTCAATTTTCTCTACGGTCGTCGCGAAAAGGACGAACCGCCAAGGCGCGTTGGTCGCCAAGGAAACTCTATGAGAATCCTTGACTTATCGAAACTAGTTTCAGTCCCATGAATCTGGGTTTTTTCTCTAGAAATTTTTTTTTCTAAAGTACCTTCTCCTTTTTTTTACATTATACTCTTCTCTCTCTCTCTCTCTCTCTCTCTCTCTCTCTCTCTCTCTCTCATTCCCATGCACACTCAATTCGCTTCGCTCTATTGGAAACGATCGTGCATATTATGATACTTATACTCATAGAGTTGCGCGGCCTTTTGCTGTTGCGACGAAGGCGGGGACCGTCCGGCTCGCTTCCTGGGATGGCATGCACAAAACATAGCACAAAAAACGCCACACAGTTACAGAAACAGACAAATCGACAGAGAGATTAAAAAAAAGAGAGTAAGATCAAAAACTCGAAGACGACGAATGAGACATACCAGGAATGTACAGGGAAGCCATCCTACTCTGTTTTTTATGACTTCTATACAGGACATATCTACGCTATCTGTCATGTATGTAGAAAAGATTGTATGAAAAAAGAAAAATTAAATTCAGACTATCCACTACGTTATAGGTACGTCATAAAAGTTTCTTATTAAAGCTAGTGTACAGGCATTAATGTTAATTTGAATTTCTAGACCCCTACGTATCCTGCGAGCTATCCAGCATCTTTCCGAATTATTTTCATCCTACTGTTCTTGAGAAAATCGACAATCAACGTTCGATTATACACGGTGATTTTCGAAAATTCTTCCAGGAAACTACCTTGGTACCATTTTACGTATTTTTCTTCTATCGTTCAAATCATCTACAAGGTGATCGAGTCATCCGATGATGCATGAGGTATGATGTTGATCTTCTTGGAATTGTTTACTGTTCTCATCATCGACTCTATATACATTCTCTAATGTTTTAATGTACGAGAGTTCTGGTAACGCTGACTAGGACGATGTGTATGATTAAAATAGAAAATAAGTCCACATAGAAACTCACCTTTGGTCCGCCGCCTCCTCCGCCACCGGTTGCTACAGAACCTCTAGGCGAAGCTATGCAGAGACTCTCGGTGCGCTTTGGCTGACCAGGACTAGGCAGAATATCCTGGCCGAGATTACGATTCTTCAGTAGAGCTCCTTCGAATTGTCCAGACGTCGGGACTGTGTATACAGGCGTCGCGGCGCCGCTACCTATCGCCGAGCCGTTCAGAGGCGTCGCTGCTCGCATCATACTCGGCGCCCGGACCGACCTATGTCAATAATTATATTTTTAAATAAAAAGTGACAGCTTTTTTATTTTTGAACACCCTATATACCCTGTACCTGTCGACGCTTTCTTGAGATGGTAGTATAGTCTTATCAACGGACGGCTGTCTAGATCCCGTTAATCGTGAATGCGCCCTGGCGTAACGATCCACGGAATTATCTCTACTTGGAGGTCTTTTGTAATGGTCCAACCTAATCAAAGAAATATACCATTAGATCAAGGACACGTATATTAATAAAAGGTCAAAGATCATTCTTTTTTTTTTTAATAAAATGATTACCTGTCATTCAGGGTTTGACTTATCCCGCCGGTAGCAGGTCTATCCTGAGGACTGAGAATTCTGCTGTTTCTTCGTATACTGGTAGAACTCGATGGTCTCTGCGGATCGATTGGACCATCAGGTTGATACTGCTGATTAGGTTGCTGTTGCCCATAAATTTGCTGTGGGTTGTACTGATTCACCTGGCCAGGTCCATATTGATTTGGTACCGTCGTCTGGGAATGATTATATTTTTATTAATATCATTTTTCACGGCTATCTTATCACACGTGAAGGGTCACACCGATCGGGGATATCATTTTCATGACTAAACGGGGGGTAATTACATAATTCTTTTTTTTTTCTAGCAAGATACAACAGATTCTCTGTTAAACGTGCTATGAAATATTATTCTCTTTTGTAATATTCAAATGGTTAAACAAAGGGGGTTGTTTTTGGGGGTGCAGTCGCAACGTGTCTTTCGACATCAAATCGCTTACACCATAAAGCTGTGCTCCAAATTGGTTCATTTGGGCCAAGGTCATTGGACCATACATTACTGGAGGTAGTGGATACAATATCTAGAAAGAAAATTGCGAACCATTGACGGAGACTCTGATAAGCTCTTAGGTATATATAAGTACTAAATATACTACGCTGATCTAATCATGAGCCAATTATCAATTGTCATTACCTGTTGATTCGGATATCCTTGCTGAAACTGATTTTGATATCCCTGAGGTGTCTGCTGGTAGCCAGGATACTGATCAGGCTGCTGACTAGGATTCTGATAAGGATTCGTGCCAAATTGACTGTTCTGATTGACATACTGATTTGGTCCAGACGGATACTGATTCTGTGGCGGCTGACCAAACTGATCTTGTCCATAATGTTGTCCAGGAGGCTGATACTGACCAGGTATACTATTAGAATAAGGATTCTGCGTCTGGGGCAGCTGATGTGTTTGCTGAGTGTATTGATTCTGACTCGGCTGATATTGATTCTGATTTGGTATAGAATTCTGCATCGGCATCTGACTCTGACCGGATGTCTGATTGACAAGTTGTGTCTGATTAGGCATCTGATTTTGAATCTGATTCGACGTTGTATTCTGTCCCAGCAATTGATTCTGCGCCGGTTTCATACTGGCCCTACGAATAGATTGTGCTATAGACGATGCCACGTTGCTGGGACTGCTGTTGGTTACACTTCCTGGTGGCTCGGTGGTAGGTGGTTTAGCAGGTGGTGATGCCTGATCGACACTGGTCGTCTTGTGCAATATACCCTTCCCAGGCATTGTGTCCTGGGGCGGTGGAACGTACTTTGGAATTTCACGATTTCGCAACCGCTCCAGGCCCGGCTGCCGAAAATCGGGCGCGAATTGCTTGGCAGTTTGCTGAGCAACCTCGGAATCATCCCTAGCATTTTGAGCTGCTATGTCAGCCAGTTCAGCCTTTCCTCTTGCCGTGGCAGTTCTAGAAATGGCTATGTCCGCCTTCTGCAGGGCAATCTTGCTGGCTCTTTGAGCAGCGCTCACGGCGGCCTCTATCCTTTCCCTGAACTTTGCCGAACGTATCAGGAACAAGTGTTTCTTCTTCTGGCTCGTTATCAGGACGTTGTTCTTGTACTTGCCCTCTTCCTTGCTACCATCCCTGAAGGTGGTCACGCCGTAACCGTATTTTTTGTTATTAAACCACTCGCCCTCGTATCGCAGACCATCGCTCCTCTCTGATATACCAAAACCAGTTCTCTTATCGTTCTTCCATTCCCCTAAGTAGGTTTCCGTAACCGAAGCGTCCATTTGCTCGTCCTGAAAGGATCACGGATAGAGATCAAAATCCTGGACCATCTACTTCTACCATCACAATGGACCAAGTCAATCTTAATAAACCAGATAACCAACCTCGATAACGAAAGACGCATTGCTGTCCGTATGAACCGACGCGGATGCTTGACTCTGTGAACTCTCGGTGGACATCCAGGATGCCGAACTGGCATTGCTTCTAATACTACCACCTGTTCCACGTTTCTCAAGATCACTGGTACTCTTCTGCTTGCGTATCTTCAAACCCTAAAATCACACCCCATTCTTACTCCATCCCCCAGGTCCTATAAAACTATATCATAGAATCACAGGAAGTTCTCAATACCCACCGAGAGTATACCCTTCTTCAAGGACTTCTCCGTAAGGCTCTTTCTTCGTGCTGGCTGATCATCGCTCCGTGCCTTAAGAACAAAACCACCCCGACTATCGTCAACCCTCCGGTCCCTACGGTCCGTTGGTTCAGGTGTTGGTGCAGTAACAGGACCACCATCAGCACTCCGGAGGGACGTCAACGACGCCCTGACCTGCTTCGGGGGTTTATAATGAGAAGCTAGGCCAAAGGGTGCACTCGCCCTTACACCATAACCGTGTCGCATTCCTCTCAACCATTGTCCCTGATAGGTACCTGTGAAAAAAATAATAAGTCAATTAATACACTGAAATTCCCACTTCTCATACTTGATCCAATTTTTAATATTTCCCAAATTTGGTTATAAAAACTATTGGTTTTGCCAAAACATTACCGCATTTCAAAAACACCGTCATGAATCACGTCCAAAGATATGTCCCACGAATATACATGTTTATATACCTACGCAGAATACCACGAGAAAAATGACGGGGTGGATACGTAAATGAGATTTGAGCGGCATTTTTTTGTAAATTCCTCATTCTCTGCACAATAATTGGATAGACTTTTTCTACCGCAGTTATTTTTACAGAAGATGGGCTCGCACAGAAACCTTATGCAAAGTTTATGGCGTCGTTATTTTTAATTTATACTTTTTGTTTTTCAATCAAAAACAAAATTCTCATTTTTCTTAAATCGTGCCACGGTATCAGTCATTGTATAAATTAAATATAAATCCATCCAGTTTGCACGTGTCCTCTTGATTTTCATAATTCCTTTATCCAGCCTCCCTTTCCACTGACTGCCTTATCAATGGCTCTCATCGTTCGGAAAATACTCCTATGCGAACCGGCCTTAACGATCGTCTCTCTAACGTGGCGCATGCTGCGCGATGTTGCAGGCTACACTTGCGTGAGCTATTCAGGTCAACTCTTGCTCGTCTCTTGGTAGAGCTTATGAACAAAAAGTTTCTCTTCTCATTCTCCCACGCACTTTACTATTCGACAGACGTAACGTCTCTAATCCTTCTGGAAGCTTCTTTACTGGAAGCATTTAGTAAATTGTACTCAGAGATTCGAACAGCAAAGCTACCGGTCGAACTTCGTTTGACAACGAATTACAAAATTCATCAAGAAAGTTTAAAAGCTAGATAGGAACATTGCACGCGTCTCGATCCTTTCGCTCTTATCCATTAATCTACAAGATTGAAACGCTTGAAATCCAAAATTCGTATAATCAGAAAGACTGTTAAAAAGCCATTGAACATTAATTTGTATTGGAACAACAAGTCCATGACGACCCATGGAGACCTGACCTGTGTCAATTACCGAGATCAATGTTCACAATGGCTCCAGCCAATACAATATACCGTGTGTCGACAAACGACACAATGACAATTACAAAACGCTATATTTCCCTTAAGTCGTTAAGTGTTTATATAAAGGCGTCTAGTAATTCTTCATCCCCTTGAACTTCGAAGCAATCGAAAGTGAAGGCCTGATCGATATACCTGCTAATTAAATCTAACGCTTCCCAATAATGCTGGCCCGCTTCTATCCTGTCTCACGTCTATTTGCTCTTACAATCTAATACACAGACAATTAGGGCCTGGGGTTAAACGAACATTTCGTACGGCACTGTAACGCTACATGGCACTGGCTGGTCCGCCTGAAATAGCGCGACCATCTCGAACAGTCGTAGTTGGCTGCACGTGCATTGGAAATGGCAAGGTGTGTGTGAAAATTAGCCGTGCGAGTGTATTTCGGTCCGCAGCCTCCACCAGATCGTCACTGACTACCCCACGAGACTTTTGGTCAATTCCTATCCAGAGCAGAGAGTCCCAAGAGATGATGGCAGGATTGGCAATAGAACTCCTTATGGTTTCAGGTCTGACACCTCAATGATTTAGACTCTTTTAAGGTTGCAGGATATGATTGTGGAATAATCTGAAGAAAATTTTTCAAATATAATACAGAGATATCAAGTCCAAGCATCTGAGATGATAAGAGTGATAAATTGAAAAAAGGAAGGGGGAGTCTTTGCTTGAAATTTGACAATTCAGTGATTGCCCATAAGTCTGTCTTTCTCGCGCTCACGGTAGATGTAGAAAAATTCAAAAAATGCTTACTTGTCTTATGTGAAACAATTTTGATTTCACGTAGCTACAAGCTATTGACGTCTTTTTTAACTGGGAAATGGTTGCACCATTTTATTTTGCGCTTGAGAAGCCTTCGGTTGGACACACCCTAAACATCTACAAAAAATTAAAACTTGTCTTATATGAAACAATTTTGATTTTACGTAGCTATAAGCCATTGACGTGTTTTTAAACTGGGAAATGGTTGCACCATTTTATTTTGCGCTTGAGAAGCCTTCGGTTGGACACACCCAACACATCTACTTCCAGCTTGAGGGAGCATGCTTTTACGAGAACTAAACGTTTGACGATGATCAATAATATTTTTCACGTGGATGAATCCATATGAAAATTATTTATCTTTTTTAAAATACATTTTCATCTATTACATCCTCGTTTGATTCATCAATCACTTGGCTATAAAGCGGGTCCTAAGTTTGCCAAGTTGGAAATTGAAACTGTCGAACGGATGGAATTCGAAATTGAAATCGTAGGCTTTGAAGATCCGGCATACTCCCAGTTATAGGTTAGGTTTACTATTCTGTTTGATGAGAAATACACGGGTGCGTATGAACATACGTGTCGTGCGTGTTTTATAAATAAGAATATCGGGTATGGCCCGTGGGTTGAGATCGCTGGTTTACTCAGTCGATTCGTTGTTTATCCGAGAATACTCGGTCCATTCATTTTACTGGGAAATTTCGTGAACCCTTCGTGCCATTTACGAACTCGACGATAGGAGAGAGTTGACTTGGAATGTTTTTCTATCTTTCTTCTTCCTTTTTTATATTCCCTCCCCTCTCTTTCTCTCTCGTCCTCCAAATCTTCTAAATATCACATAGATACTAAGCCACTGACGTCTGCAGCAAACCGACAAGATCTAGGAGAAAGTTCAGGAAGAAAATTAATAAAATATTATAACAGATATATCAATGGCGACTCACCCCTAATTCCGTATCCATTAAGTACTTGGTCTTTTTTGGTATTTATAAATACTGCCATATGCCACGAAGAAATTGGTGTACAGCAGCAAAGTTATAAGAAGGCCAGGACGATGTATAAATTAGATGAAATTAGAATATTCAACTGTAACTTCATTTTAGTTATTGCTCTTTTTCTCTCTTTCTTAGCTACAAAGGGACTAAATAATTTAATACGAATATATTAAAACTTTAAGGGATGTAAGAAATTTTTTGCCAACTTTTTTTTTGACCTACAAACCAGCTACAATCGTAACTGTCTTAACCGTAAGAAATTCGGTGAGTTCTTGATCGTGTTTGACTTTTTCATTCTTTTTTTCAGTATACAAATTGCGATCGTCTTTCTTATTAAAATTTGAGAGGGCTTGAACGACGATAACGAGACATGGAAATTTTTGTGATGACGGGGTGGTAAGTCTACGCTTAATATTTATGAGGGTCAAAGGAAAGAGCAAGTGCGCCGTAACGAGTTGTATCGAGCGATTCACCCTCGAAGCATTGGTGAACTAGCGAACTGGTAGATGCTGAATTTTGAGATGATTGGTGACAAAAGGGTCGATCATTTGATAAAGTATGAAAATTGGATAAACGAGATATCGTGACAAGTACAGTTACGAGAGACGATTATTTCATGAAGTACGAAATTATTCGGTTCTAATTAAACGAGCACGGAAGCCTCGTTACAAAATTCTGACTTTCTGTCTCATTTGAACACTGCGTATACAGTTAAAAAAAAATTACAATTTACTCGTGAATAATTGACATTTTACTGTTTCATTTATCCCTAGTACTCTTCCGCGTGCACCTATACGATCCCGTAAGAAATTCATTGAGAAAAATTATAAACGTATCTCTACGCATCCTGAACTTTGTGTCGGATCAAGGTCTCCTCCATTATACACAAAAATAGATATGCAGCTGCGCCATTTTCATTGATCAACAACGACGCCTAATAATATCCCGGTACAATTGTCCGAGAAATTGTAGCAGACAAAATGATCACTGTTAAATAGACAAAATACATAACGTAACATAATGGTAATTTTCAATCTATTCACCAATTCTACACCGAATGGCGTCCATTTTGAGAACTTGTGGAATTTCAAGCAGAGCCCACGAACAGAATCGTCGAACAGTAGAAATATGTCAATCAGCCACCTACTCATCGGTAAATCCAAGAAATGCATTTGCACTATTTTCACAAGAGTTCGAAGAGCAGCTCGAGAGCAATCAGTTCGGTTATAAATAAAGCGCTCGAGAGCCAGCAAGATGAAATGCAATAAAACTTATCTGCTCGGTCCAGGAGAGTGAAGAGTGCGCTATTCCAAGCCGATCTCAAACAGCGGCAGCACACTTTTATATCACAGCCAAAACGGATATCCGTTATCAATAATGCGATTTCTCGATGGTTCAGGAACTCCTGTGGTTCCTAGAATTGTTTTTCACAAGAAAGATCACCGAAGACAATCTTCATTACTTTCTTTATGGCTAAAGGATGTGTCCGAATAACAATGTTTCGTCAGCCGTTTGAAATTCCGCACGTTAAATAATTGTTAGATGCGCACGTTACCAGGCACGGTACAGTGGAGCCCTCTGTGAATCGTCCTACGTACTAAATATCCGAATACTTTTATCCTCCCTACAATCTTCTCTACCTTAGGACGGGGATAACCTCTTATTTTTACTCTACCGTACAGAATTGGAATATTCATCGATTAAAGATGGCGAATTCGCAAGGCACGTGCGACCCATGCGAAAATCAGGTGACTCGTGACGATAATGTGTATCCGGAAAAATATGCGGCCATTCCTTTAAGCTCTTGATGCGGACCCGGCTATTTCCGTCTTCGCGCTGTCCGCGATGACGTATGTCTAATATAAAAAAAATCTCCGGCTTCTAAGGTTCTAGGGAAGTTACGAGCTAGTGGCCAGGACGTTCCTGACTGATATTACGGAGATATCGCGACGCCAGGAACGCAATTGGAATTCAATCAGATACTTGACATGAAGTATATACGCTGATCGCCGGCAGTGGACCTACATAGCCTGACTTAACCTAACCTCTGCTGCAAGGCTAAAATCATCTATTCGAATGACAGGAGTAAGGATGACTGATTGGGATCAATATACATTGACATTCCTCCATACACTCTTGTTACGAAAAATAGAATATTTCCAGATGCAACTTTATCTACGTTATCGATCCCAAAGAACTCAGTCCATGTAAGAACTTCCATTGATTTTTCCATTTCACTACAAAAAAGTTACACTGACATTTTTTTCATTTATTCCAGCCAGGGTAACCTGGCTCAAACGTTTCGCAACGTACAAGAGTCTTTCATCGTGAACGAGTATCTGGAATCATCAAGAAGATTCAAGAGGATCGTCTCTTGAGCGAATACGATCCTGAATCTCTAATCTAAAATCACAGCAATAATCGTGTACTCAAGAGGTTCTTATTATTCCACGGAACGTCCTGACCTTCGTGACGCTATTTCGACATCCGGAGAAAAATATAAAACGTGGATCCGCGTGCGTCAGAGATTTTAATGATCGCGTGCTCATCAAACATTTCTACCCTTATTTTACCATATCTTAAAAGCAGCTCACCTTGGATCCCAATCTCACCCCTTAAAACTCAATTTTTGTCCCATCCCTGAAGGATACGACATATCCCCGGTAACTTGACATTGGCGAAAGTTGTCACCTTGAATTAACATCCGAAGGAAGAAACACGATCTTGAAAATCTTTTTGAAAATCCACACAGGATACAATGGATGGAAAATAATTATGATTGACCGGTTGGCTGGCTTCCTGGGGCACGACACCGAAATCCGAGATGATGGACCGTTACGTATAGAGTTCCCGTAGACACGTGCGAGCAGCACGCGCGTGTTATATACATGTATATAAACACAGCAGCAAATGATAACAGCGGTAAGCCACTCGATAAGGTCCAAACCTTTTCCTTTCATTTTGAACTCTTCCTCATCTTCGACTCCCTCTCTTTCCACGTGTTACGTCATCTAGATCCAATGCTCGTGCCAACCCCATCTACAGATGCTAATGCTAACCATCTTCAAGGGATACGCTTCACTGGACAAAATGAATGCCAGAGCAACTTGTGTGTAAAATTCAAAGCATCGAGGGCATTTCTCTGAGGGGTTGGATAGACAAGAGAGGATAGGTAGGATAATAACCAGGGTATGGAAAAACGAGGCAAGGGTAAATATTACCAGAATTTAGCAAAGTCAAGAAAAACCGGATGTTCCCTTTCCGGTTAGTGTCATGGATCTTGGTCAGAAGGTGCCATTTGCCTAATATTAAAGAGGAAAACAAATTCAAGAAGAAACTCACCGCTATCGGCGTAGGTTTCCGAACCGTATCCATCCTGAAGTCCACTGGCCCACGTACCCTCGTACCTCGCCGTAGACGTCGTTGATTGTCGCACCCCGTAACGACCCTTATATCCCTGAGTCCATTCGCCCCTGTAGAGCCAACGACCACGAGTCTCCATGCCGAGACCATGACGTTTGCCATTTTGCCATTGTCCTTCGTACGCTGATCCGCTGTGATCAAACAATAATAACCATGAAATTTAAATATTTCTACAGATTG
>JAYRCB010000152.1:71662-150300 GCA_036026315.1 Trachelus stipa
TTGCCATTGTCCTTCGTACGCTGATCCGCTGTGATCAAACAATAATAACCATGAAATTTAAATATTTCTACAGATTGGATAAGGTGAAAACGAGTCCTTTTATTCACGGTTTAAATATTTTGTTTACCAACGGTTGGAACGACTCGTCTCGGCGCCATTGTTCGTGCGTATCGAAAAAGTAAAAAGAAAAAAAAACCAGTAAAAGTATGACAAGTTCTGGTGACCAGCATTGGATGCTCTTGTTTGATTCTAATATCGTTTTATACAATAGCTGACGCTGTAATAGTTTTCTTACTGATAATAAAAGTGCTACTGTCTGCTCTCAAAGTGATCTGATTAAGAAAAATGTATAATTAGAGTTCTCGCAATGACCGTCGACGATTTTGTGAAATATTAAATTATCGTTAATTACAATATCAGTGTTGTTCATTTTCTTTTTTGTTTAAATCAAGCTACTGTATGCGTTTGACATCTCTAGTGGAATTAACGAAGAATCTTAGTGCGTCCATTTCTCTGTATACTATTGATTTAGTAAAAAGTTGAACATTCCTGCACTTGGTCAGTTTTTCTCTGATACAGGCGATGAATCTAATTGATTGATCCAGCAGGTGAGCAACGTTAAATTCCGACATTAAGAGAAGCCCGTTTATCTAGGTCGAAAATGCCCTAGCTGGGGAACGTCATTCCGAAATAAAAAACGAGCATTCTATTTTCGCCGATGGCTCTAGAATTCAGGTTTGAAAGATTCGACCGAGATACACAAAATAACGTGAGACTGTTTCCGAGATAATTTGAACTAAATAATAAAAACTGCATTTCCATAGGAAATCTAATGACAGCACGAATACAAAATTTCTACCGAACGACGCATCGCATACTGATAAGAGAAATCATTTGAAATTCTCATCTCGAGGTTCGTCAAGAATTTCCAATTTTCCACGGTGATTATCTCTGACGTCCCTGAACGAGGTCTAGTCGTCGGAGTCCCAGTGACCTGGACTCGGCATCGTCCTTGCACTCGGTGTCCCAGTTTCAGGGTGCGAGACTCCCACCCATCCAGAGGAAGCAGGATACGTGTCAAGGTCTCGCACCTAGTCCCCCTCAATCGGGATTCTCGCTTAACGTCCATGAAACGGGAAAAGCTTGAGGCTTCTGCCAAACAAGCTATAACCATCTGCTGGTCGTGCGTCAAAGAATAAAGCTAGGGATACGTGAAGACTCATAGGTAGACAATAGAGCATAGCGTAGCTACATATATAAAGTATGAACTCACCTGGGCCAGGTATAGACGCCAGACACTTCGAAGCCATAGTGCCAGCTACCGGAATAGGCGCCCTGCCCTTTGGGCCCAGTGCAGACCCCGTGACCATGAGCCTTGCCATCCTCCCATCCTCCGCAATAAGTCCCACCGTCATCAAAGTCAAATCTGCCTCCATTGACCTGGGCACGATTTGACGTGGTGGTACCGGTCGCCCCTGGCTGGGCAGGACTGATACCTCCGGGCTGGGACAACTGTACACCACCAGCTATCCCGTTGGGGGCACCAGGGGCTTGCTGGCTTTGCTGGCCCTGAGGCTGTTGCATGTCGTTGCTCGATCGATCCTGGTGGCTAGGCCTCGATCGCGCTTCGTCCGTTCGTCCGTTGGTTCGTTGCTCGTCAGCAGCGCGCCTTCACCACGTGTTCCATCGTCGTTGCCTCGTTTATCGGGCCTCACGAGCTCCGACTTTCTGCAATAGAACTTCCGTTGGTATCCGTTGACGTCGTGAACGCAGGCACAACTATGGGTCTGATCTTCAGGATTTTCATAGAATTATCAATGATAACGATTTTATTGAAAAACGACACGAATCCTAAACCTACGAACCATGATAAATTCCACGAACGTTATAATAATGAGGTTAAGAATCGAACGAGAGCATCTTTCGCGAACAGAGAGAAGCTGTACGCCGTTGTACTTTGCGATAAAAATATTCTGCGATAGTCTAAAAATATACCGCAATGTCCGAGCATTCCGCTCCGACACAGAGCAGTGTAGTCCGGGATGAGTTTTCCTCGTGTACCCGACAGAAAACCGTGCCAGAAATGGCAACTCATGAGAAACGGGATGAGTAACGAGTACAGAGTAAGAAATGAAACTGTTCGAAATATTTCAACAACAAAAATACAGAAACCCCCGCTAGCTTCGAGGGAAATAAGATAATACCGAGTGATAAAAACAAGAAAAGAGAAAGACGAAATTCCATCCCGTAGGATCAGACCCAAGTTTTCAAAATGTCCGCTATCACTGTTCCCATTGTTTCACTTTCGTCGTATTTCCAATTCTTATATATCCGTTCTCGACGCGTACACGTCGATTGTAAACCATCCTCAAAGGACTACGTTTCCACGTATACGTATACGTCACTGTCATCCTTCACGCACTTTTTTCCCTATGCCTTATTAAAGGTTAGATAAAAATCTGGTCTAACAGCGTCTCCAATGGCGACGATTTTAAATAAACCTCTGGTCGCTAATTTATACGTAAATCCCATGTAAATCCACACGCACAAGATCGGTACTGTGAAACACCCTTTATATTATCCACTCTTATTCCTTTCCCTTCGACACATTATTCATGCTTGTCGCGTTACTGTCGCGCCTTGCGTACGCACCCTTAAGCTTACATTTTACACCACCTACGTGTTGCACTTTGCGCCTATCTCATAACCTCAATTTTCACGGCGCAACTTGACACCTACGTTATACGAATACCGTGTATACACTTTCCTCGCGTATTTTCTTTCTACGTACCTAAACGCACCCGTGCATGCGTATACGCGGGCCGCACGTCCCGAAGACGCGAAGAGAACACCCGCGACGTGATGGAGTCGATGCTGCCGTCGCCGCGCTGCCACCGCGTCTAACGCCCGTTACGCAACGCTTCTATAAGCATCCGTGATCTGCTCGGAATGTGCTCTCCTCGGCACCACCACCACGAGAATACGTTTCCGAATTGTCCTCTGAGCTTCCTGGACATTTTTATATGGCTACGTACTCCTGGAGGATCCGATAAAGGATACGCAAGATGAGACAGGACGTTTGGTTATACATAACCTAAATTTGACTTGAGTTGCTAGTCGGACATACGAATTGCTTGGCAGTTCGGTATCGTGTAGAAAGTGAAACTAGAATATTCCATTAACCATAATTCATTGGTAAAAATGTGTTTTTAACTGGCTCAGTAAATATTGTAAGAGTCATGGCTACAGTTTTTCGTACGAAAGAACCTGGGACAACGTTAAGAGATTAATGCTCGTGGAAGAAAAATCGTCTGATGAATATCCACACTGGTATGTAAATTGCTTGTAATACAGTTTCAAAGTGGAGTCTTGTGAGTAAGAGAGAGAAGGAAAGAGTTATGAGTCAGAGAGAGAGAGAGAGAGAGAGAGAGAGAGATAACCTATAAAATTTAAGAAATTTAAAAGAGCATCAGGACAAATATATTCGTACCATTGCCGTACGTTATAATGAATAGTGTATACAAAGTAATAACAAGATATATAGAGAAGCTCTTTCGACTGTCTCTTTGCCAATTCAATCCAAATTTGGGTGTGGGCAGCTCGGGCCGATTCACTCAACGAGGATGTCGTGGCTACGAATACTAGATACTCGTCTTCCTAGAATCGTTGGGGACTTAGCTAGTAGCAGGGGTTCGCACCTCGTTAGAGGCTACAGCCGTTAGCTAGGTGGCTAAGCTAGCTAGCTAGCTAGCTAGAGCTTCTATTTTTATCATGGGGTAGCGAATTGTTCCCCGTCCCGTTCACGAGACGCAGCCAGTGAGGTCCGCAGCCGCGCGTTCGCCAATGCGACCGGGTTCAAACCATTTATAAATAGTAGGAGTCACAGCGAGAAAATCAGCAAGGATGCCGAATACCACGCGCGTTATCGTTACGCCTTTACGTTTGGTTAAAATGGTACCAATGTACTGCTGTGATCTACGAGAGCCACGACCACGAAATAAATGCCAGTAGAGACACATCAAAATATAGAATCACGAAGGAAAACACGAGAAAATAAAAACGTACGTTCCTCGATAGAAAACGATCAATGGATTTAATTGTAGTTGAATAAAATAATAATTCAACAAGGTATCGGTTACCGTAACGATAGTCCCTACGTGTCAATACGCTTCATCTAATGTTACAACTCTTTTTTTGTAATCCATCGTCGTGTATGTTTTTCGAGTGAAAATATAAAAAGATAAACTAGTCAGAAGTAAATTGGTAAACTGGACGATACGAAGGAGCACGTGAAAAATAATGAATGTCTACCGCGCATGCGCAAAGGGAATTCAAAAGTGCAATTGGATAACGGTTGGAATCGACGCGTACGAACCGTACACGATGGACTCGTCTTGTGAGATAATTTCATCTAACAATTCTGATGTTTTCTCTCTCTCTCTCGCCCCCTTCGCCCCCTCTCTCATTTCTCTCCCACCCTCGCACTCTCTGCCTCTCACTCATTCTCTCTGTATCTCTTCTTCTCTCTCGCTCATACGACAGGACATAGAACAGTCCAGTTGAGTTCACATTACAGGATGCATTCTCACCTCGTTCGAAGCCCAGCGTGTTTATTTAGATACGCGTTGCGAGAGACACGAGCATTTAACAGTGAAACTTTTAAGCTTACAGGAGCCACCATTTACGTGGATGAACGTCTGTTGAAATTAAAAGAAGAATTCACTTTTTTTTCTTTTATTATTCTTCCGAACGTAACCAATCGCGTTTTTACTACCATCCACCATTATCCCATTTTGCAGACAGCATGTGGGATACGAGAGACAGGCACGAGGCGTCTTCAGGATTTATTCAGCAGCGACAGATATACGTGTACCCAAGAAATAAGGTAAGACGACGCTTGGTAATATCTTTACGACTTCGGGGAGCTCCGTGACTCGTGGAGACGTCCAATAGGTAGAATCGAAGACGCCGACCGTCTCAACTGAGCGGATCCTCCTCTTTTTTTTTTCCCCTCTTACCGACTACGTTTACACGACGGTCTTAAACCGGTTTAGATAATACTGATATAAAATAATTGACCAATCCCAAATATTCCTTAGAAGTAGAAATTTCTATTATTTGTATATCCCTTTAAATCAGTAGTAACTAAACCGGTCGAAGACCGTCCTGTAAACGTAGTCATTGGTACACTCGTGGCTTTGTTCACCAGGATTTCTTTAGGACGGCGGGTGGCAGCGACGAGGACGACAATAATTATATACCGAATAGCATGATAATTTCTGCTTTTTTTTTTCTTCGGTTTATTCTTCGTACACGTTCCAGTCGATATTTTTTCTTCTCAATTCCTCCGTTAACCAATCACGAGCTTGTTTTTGTCGTCTACCTGTGCGGACAGTAACGTATACGTGTAAATCGATTCTTAAATAATACGTGACACGTGCATCTTCTTTCCTTCCTTATTTTATTTATCGCGCACTCACTTGACGTACTTTTCGCTTTACTAACTCGTTACGTTTATATTACACTCCCGTGGATACGGACACCGCCCGAACGCGAAGGAAAACTTTTATAGGAAATGCTTTTAGTGATACCCTGGTTACGTCGTGTTGCGTCGCGATGCTCTGGCATCGAAGGGCTGCTATATATGTGTCTGTGTATATATATTTTTTTTACTTTCGGCGTCGACTGCCTCGGAGGATAGGGTCGTGTGTCAGGGTGGTGGCATGGTTGCGACTACCTCGGCACTGCCCTCACGGCGTCGCGACGCCTCGCGTCTCTCCTGAAACACATGCGCTGTTCGATACCAGCTAAAGCTCGTGTTCCATTCAGTCTGTACGAACGGAACCGACGCGCTGATGGCGAATTGTTTTTCTTCTTTTTTTTCCATTCTTACTGATCACTCAATTTTCTATTTTTTATCGTATCGCCACTGTTACCTCCTACCGTTCCGATTATGTATCTTTCTCGTCCAATCAACCAGCAGAAGCCATTGAGAAATACGTCATGAAGTAGCCAGGATGCTTGGTTAAGATGCGAAGACAATTTTTGTCTCCTTGGGTAAAGTTCTTCGATATTCGATTGGTCTGTCGATGCCTATTAATGGACAGTTGGAATAATGTATAATAATAATTTGGTACTAAGAATTGTATTGGTTTTGTAACGAGACCTTAATTGCTTCGATGGTAACAAAGCTGTCTCTCTGGTCTCGTCAGCTTCTTCTGGCATACTCATTTTTTTCTATCCAGAATATTGTCGACAATCACGTAACGACTGTCATAACCTTTTTTTATAGAAATTTACCATCAGGGTACCTATGCTCTTGCGTAGCGTAACGCCGGATACTGGAATGAGATTACGATGTATAAAAATATCTATTCCCAAATGGATCATGCGAATGTTACTGTACTTTGTTTCATAGCGACGATCCATACCTTCTTGAGGGTTTCTTGATCCATTTTTTTTTCTTCTCTTAAAAAGCGGCGTTAGTAACGAAACTTCGACAACGACGCTCTGCAATCGTTCAGTTATCGACGCCGCGAGTAATCGTTGATCAGTCGTTTTTGGTACACGCTTCGGTAATTGGCCGCTAGATGGCAGCACTGTCTACGGTCTTTCCACAGCTGATGTCTATACTTAGAACGAGATACCCTGCTGAAGCCTATATTCGATCAGCTGTTCCCCTTTTAAATTAATACATTGTACTTGGCATGCTTATAAGATTTTTCAAAAGACAAGTTTAAGGATTATTTTATTTTTTTGTTTTTTATAATAGTCAATAACGTTCTGGATAAACGAGTGAGAAATTTTTGTTGGATCCTCCATGTGGTCTTACATTGAGGTTCGATATGCTGATGTGCTGAGTAAAAGAACTTTAAGGACCAGAATTACGAAATTAATAAAATTTTTTTCAATAATCCTTAAAGTAGTGTCATCGGAATTCCAACCGGCCAAGTGACAATCTCACGATGACTATACTAATTCATTAGTATCGTTATCAAGAAAAATTGTAGCATAGATTGATACATATTCTTCTAGGCTACTTACTGAAATCAAATGGCAATTAATCTTATCCATTAAGAAACAATTCAAATCCACTCACAGGTTAGTCCTTTCGTAAGATACAAAAATTCGAAGAGGACACGAAAGAATTGACCTGTTGCGTAAAAGGTAATCGATAATCTATAATCGTGAAATATGTTTTTGGAATGTAATTTTAAATCAGCGTGAAAAAACAGTACTATTGTTTTTTTTTAGAATGACGTAAATCAGTTTGTCACAATCTGTTTTTGTTAAATCTCATTGCAATTGTTCCAGATATTAACAGTGTCACAACATCGTCGTATAATATGTTTCAGAGTGTAACAACGTTGAAGCAATCACGTGTTTTTCGGAATTTATTATTTGAATAAAAGTTCTAACGGCGTAATGATACCAGTATTCTAAACTCTGAACCTGACAATGAGAATGTTATTATGAAAACTGGAAAGTGGGGGAAGGTCGTATATAATAACAGCCGAACGGATACATCAAGTTATTTCTTATTTCGTGAGATTACAGTTCGATCGATTCAGAAATTGCGTGAGACGAAACCAAGAGAGGAGTGTTAAGGTTAGGTTACGAGGAACTGGAATTTGATTGGTAAATTTGTATATTTCAGTTGATTCCCCTTCTTATTCTGTACCGTGTGATATATTGAGAAAAAGTGTGAGAATAAATAAAAATAAGAAAAATAGTGGGTAAGTGTCAGGTTACATCAGCCAGGAGGCACACGACCCTCACGCATGGCTTCGGGTTTCAACCGGTAATAGAATTATGTTCCCTTACCGCGAGAAATTGATTTTCCTTAGCACCTTTCTCAGTGCAGATCGCAATGTCTTTCGAACAAGATCATAAAGTTGAAACATCGTCCCCGTACGTCTTTAGTACAGTATATTATTGTGTAATTATTAAAATCTAAATTTCAAACTTGATAACAGTCATCGTAAAACAGCATAACGAAGATAATAAAACTTTTGGTATGATTTTCTATGGTTAATTTTTAACGTGATATTTGTATTATTCCACTTTTAGAAAAATGTTGAACGTGCACACTCTGCCGGATACAACGGGAAACAGAGGACCGGATGTTCTCAGAGTCTCCTTGAAGGTTCAGTCGTTGAGTTTGGACGAATCTGAAAAATTCGTGGAGAAAAGGAAGTCAGAATCCTCCGACGTTCAAGACAACTGTAAATCATCCATTTTAAGGATTATATCCCTTGACGAAATTGCTTGGCACGATACAATCGGTGACTGCTGGTTTGCCATTTACGATTACGTTTACGACTGTACAGGATTTGTTAAGGATCATCCTGGAGGTCTTGACGTTATCCTCGAATACGCTGGTAGGGATGCCACTCTGCCTTTTATCGGAACGGGACACTCAAATTTCGCAAGGCAGACCCTGGAGAAATATCTTATTGGCGAATTGCCATTGAACGAGAGAATTTACCGTATTCCTGGAGGAGTCAAGATAACAGGATTTTGAAGATTATTAAAGGGAAACTCGTTGTCAAGGGGCTGCTTTCAACAACCCGAGCCATTTAACCTGGCGGTATATATTTTATAAATTTGATCAGTGAATTTATAATGAGTAATAGATAATGAACGTTTTCTACAATATTTATACATTTCATTTTTGTTATTAGATATACATTTTTATTTGTTCTGGTATCAGTTTTGCTCGCATGATTATGCGATTTTTTATTCCTCTGATACAAGTATTTAACCTACTGGGTCAGATCATACGAATATGGTTGTTGACTGTAAATTAGCTTAGACAAGGCGGGGCTTTTAGGATGGAGCGTAGGATAAGTATAATTTTAATATAATATAATACGTACTGCTCGAGACAATAGCCTGGGTTATGTTAATTTGCATTTTGTAATAATTCGAACTTTGTGTATTACATAACCGTAGTAGACTAAAATCATCAGTATATTTATCATGTACTTAATGCTCTTGACATAAACAGTTAATTTATAAGATATTTCATACAGTACGTAACCTATCTCAATTTTTTTTTTACTGTGTGATATCTAAACTGTATATTCGTACAATTTAAAAATTGAAGAATCATTAGCGTCATGGCAGTTATTAATAAAAGTAAACGTGATTGCAATTCAGTAAATGAAATAGATATCGACGGAAATTTTCTGTTTTTTTTTTAAATTAACATCAGAATCGCTTGGACGAAAAAGTTCGATAAAACAAAGATAAGGCAATCATTAGAACGTTACGAAAATTACGTGAAAACATTAATGATAATATTTTATTATGTGAACGTATGATAACTGTCCTCGAGTGTTCATTACGAAGCGATATCATTTTTAAGTTTGAGAAATTGTCTGATATATTATCACCTAAGAAAGTGAATGGTTCGCGGGGTTTTTCTATGACGCACCGTGGAATCCGATTAATATCGCTCGCTATGTAAACCGGAAAGAATCCGGTTGTAAACCGGCCGTAATCTCGGCGTTAGAAGACTGAAGGTCCCAGTGGAATGGAACCAGCATTTCCGTGCTAGGATAAATAAAGGATGCAAAGATAAAGTCGTACGAGAGGATCGATTCCGTTTGTGTCTTGAGGTTTTTTACTGTTTATTGAAATCGGGGCCGGCTGAAAAAATGTCTCTGTTATTGAATAAAGGTACGTGGTAATGTTTGGTATGCTTTTGGTTAGAATCACACGAGTATAGGCCTGTAGGAGCTAGCTTGCGGTCGCTTTTTTGTTGGTCGCGCTGGTTGTGTCGGCCATAAGGGTCCATTTCCAATGTTCCGCTGGTGCGAAACGTCGAAACGGGGAAACACGAAACGTCGTAATGGCGAGTGCGTCCGTCGTCACATATTTGATATCGCGATAAATTTGGGCGTTCGTGCTCGCAGTAACCATCGTCCTGGTGTAGCGTGCGCGTCGCGGTAGTTTCTTGGACTCCTGGTGCGTCGTTCGACGTGCTAAATGTGCGTGATTAAACGCTGCGAGGATTCGGAGCTGCGGGTGCACTGTGTCAGTGATTCACTTCTTGGACATGGGAGTGAACAATACAAATAATAGATGATAATAGGGACCCTTGAGTATACGCCAGCAGCTCGTCAAGGTCCTGTAGTTTATGTAGAGCACCCTGGAGAAGGGGTTCGATTTAAGAGTGACTAGGACGCATCGTCTGGACGAATAATAAATATACATCTAGAGCGTACTTATATACACATTCCTGTGGCATCTGTAGAATATGAAATCTGTTCGATTATGAAGGTAACCGTGTGCTTCGATAACGTCAGGGTAGTGGTTCCCTGTGGAGATGGGACCCTTCTTGTTAGGGATTTGATGCACGAGGCTATTTTACGATACAAGAAAGCTACTGGCAAGAGTGACACCACTCTTGTTATTAACAGTTTGTCTTCGCTGACTGGTGGGGGTTTGTTGGATCCTGACGACAGACTATGCGATGTAGCTGATGATAGGGAACAAATTGTTGCTCACTTTGTGAGCAATGACGTTTCCCATGCCGGTGGCGATGGGGCAAGCTCTGTTGGGACTAATAGTCCAGATTTCTTTCATGCTGAAAATAAGGAGCAGCACTACAATGCTGATACACAGAATGCCATTCCTATCAGTCATATCAAGAGAGAGAGCACCAAAAGGCTGTCCATGCATGCATTGTCCAGTAGGGAACCATGCCTTGCCACTTATTCTGCACAGTCTCTTCCAAGGGAATCTAGACGCAAGGAACCTTTGGGACAGGATGCCAAGGCTCAATATGAATTTTCTAATTCCAAGGCTGATTCGAGTGATCAAGGAGACATAAGAGAAATTGTTATTAAGAATGAAGCTGGTCCTCTGGGGCTACACGTTGTGCCGTGCTATGATCTACTGGGTAACGACCAAGGGCTCAGAGTCGAAGGAATCGAGCCTAATGGCAGGATTGCTAAAGATGGTCAGATCGATCTTCATGATAAGATCATAAAAATAAATGGACATAATTTGCTACATATACCTTTTTCAAAAGTCCAGGAGATATTCAGGACTTGCATGAGCGAGCCATGCTTGCGGATATCAGTACTTAAGCACAAGAAGACACGCAGCGAGCGTTTATCCAAACATTCCTTGAAAAGTATTGCTAATGTCAGTAGCGGTGAGAAGGGTGAAGCCGATGAAAATATTAAGAAGCTACAGTGTAGTAATTACAATCTATTGCAAACAGCGAATACCAGAAAAATTGGAAGAATGATTGAAATAGAACTGACAAAGGGAACCAATGGATTAGGCTTTAGTGTTACCACTAGAGATAATCCAGCAGGAGGTCACTGTCCAATTTATATAAAAAACATTCTACCAAAAGGCGCTGCTGTAGAAGACGGTCGCTTAAGGCCCGGAGACAGACTGCTTGAAGTGAATAAAATGGAGATGACTGGGAAAAGTCAAGCTGAAGTAGTCTCATTGCTTAGAAGCATTTCACCAGGTGGTAAAGTAAGGATGGTCGTGTCCCGTCAAGAAGAGGTGCCTTCAAACACATCGGACTCACATGTCACAGTACCATGTAACACACAAGACTCATCAGAGAACTTAAGATATTGGAGTGGCTCGCATCGATCCCCAACAAAAAAGAGTACTGAAGCTCTAGAGAAGATCGACAACCACACCTATGAAAAAAGCAGCTTTAAGCCCGTCAAGTCTTCAGAGGATATAGTATTATCACCAAGAAAGAATCGCATGATTCTAACCTTAGATATACCGGTGCATGACTCTGAGAAGGCTGGTCTGGGGGTTAGTGTAAAAGGTAAAACAAGTACCACCGATGACAACACCAATATGGATTTGGGTATATTTATTAAGAGTGTTCTTCATGGCGGGGCAGCTTCAAGGGATGGTCGTCTTAGAACCAACGATCAACTTCTCAATGTCAATGGTGTGTCCTTATTAGGATTGTCAAATTCTGATGCAATGGAAACACTAAGACGTGCTATGCTCAATACAAATAGCTCTGTCACCGGTGTCATAACTCTGACAATAGCCAGAAGAGTTTCATCCTATGACAACTGCGACAAGAGTTTTGTCGAGAATGTGCCTTCCCACTGCAAGCTTGAGTCAGCAAACAGTGTATACATATCAGACTGTACAAAACAGAGTGAGGGTCGTGTCAAGGAGAAGAACAACCTGAACTCGCAAACGGATATTCTGGACAACGGATCTCTGCTCTCTTCAGCAAGCGCATCCCCGTGGAACCCAGTAATAGACAGACTAACAGAACAGTACAATAAGAATAGCCTACGAAATGAAAGTTACTGTCTAGCCACGAACAAGACCTGGCTGGAGCCAGTGAGAAGCATCAAGAAACTAAGTCTAGGTCAGAACGACGACCACCTGGACTCCGTATTCCTGGAGGAGTCCTCGAGTAACGAAAAGACTCAGAATAGCGACACTAAGAAAAGTTCCGAGGACAAGGACAGCCAGTACTCCGGGGATCCCACCTATGACAGCCAACTATCCCTGGAGGAGTTCAGCCCGTCCGCCAACAAGTTCTCACGCGATGCTCTGGGTCGACAGAGCATGTCCGAGAAACGTCACGCCGCCCTGGACGCCAAGAACACAGACACCTACAAGAGGAATAAGAAGCTGAGAGAAGGCAGGGAGAACAAAAGTACTGAACAAGCAGCTCAAAGTCAAGACGTCGAAGATCCTGGGAAGCATGGCAGCAGCAAAACCGAGACCAACGACAAACAAGGAGCCAAGGTGTCTTCCGGAGAGAGTAGCTCCTTCGAGAACACCAGGAAGATCTTCGAGAAGAAGTCCGTGGACCCAGCTCAATCCGAATACGTCTACACCATTCCAGGATGTAACAAGTACATATCACCCAGGAAGCACTGGCTCGTAGATGACGTTCACGGCGACATATCCAGCAGCAATCATTTCCGAGAGGAACGCGATGGCTTCTCAAATACACGTGGGGACGTGAAACAGGCTTCGCTGAACTCCGCGTTGGACGACCGGTACAAGCGTTCCAGAAAGAAGGGTGGCATCCGCTCCATGCTGAGACTTGGAAAGAACCGGAAGTCACTGAATTTCGGTGATAATATCGAGGCGCGCCATGAGTCGAATAATTATTGTAGTGGAACGATCAATTACATTGCATAATAAGAAACCTGGACCTTAGTAGAGTAGGGATGACGTTCAGCATACAAATAAATTCTATGCATACATATTTATATAGATATACGATTAGGTATATGTATATTTATATGTAGGAGCTGTTCCAAAGTGCCTTATATCCGCAAGAGAAGTAATAACGATAAACAATTCTGTATATATAATTTTGTACTTGTCCTTTTTATCCAGTGCCGACTACTTATGTATTTACTCGATAATAAATCTTGCACGAATTGCAATTCACGTATAGCCGTATAATAATTAACGAAACGAAAAGCCGAGGAGATCTATTGATCAATATTAGGTGCGTGAAATCGAATTAATTTAAATTCAAAAAGTTACAAATAATTCTCAACGTCGAATTTCGTTCCATGTATGAAACTCTTTCGAATATTTATGTCCTGTCGACTAGAAGTTAAATTCACAGCGTTATCGTCCAGTTCTAAAAATACCGAGACAGGTAATGCCTTATCTCAGTAATATCTCTTTAGAGAATAGAGACAAGAAAATGATAAGCACTTCAGATAAATATAATTTTTCTATTTGTTTCAGCCGGGCAGCCACTATCGCGGCAGATTTTCCAGCAGCAGAAACGATTCCGCAGCAAGATAAATATTCAGAGGCCACGAGCACCGCATTACGTAAGGGCGAAGGCACTGGAATTTATGACGCCTTTCTTTGCCGATCCTAAAGCGAACAAAGGACCAATTGAGTTGTGTGGTCTGAGTAAAAAATACGAGAAGATGCAGCAGGTCGAAGTAAATCCTTACAAGGAATTTCTTGCACGGGAATGTCTCAATTGGTTCAAGAGTTCCAGGATGGTCGGATTCTTTCATGAGAATTCTATGACTATGGATGACAAATTCGAATTCGCCGTTCCACTTAAGAAGCTGAATATCTATATTAGATTCTATAGCAGTCAGGTAGTAAGAGCTGCTGTCACTGATACAGAATACGAGGCTATTCTTCCACTTTATTGTGCGAAAGTTCTTACAGTCTTTAGTCCTGAATGTAACGTAACAAAATTGCACAGGATATCAAGAAAGTTTCCACAATTAATTCTGATGGGTGAGTAAGAGAGAGAGAGAGAGAGAGAATGAAAAACTTGATAATCAATAATATAAATAATCATCTTAACCTATTTTTCTTTCCAGCTGGCATATTAGACGGTCATTTACTGAATCGAAATGAATTTTTGGAATATGGAAAAATGAGTTTAACATCTGCACGCGTTGGTCTGGTACAAACTTTACAGAACGCTGGTGGAATTAATTTGAATCAACAATTAACGCATCACCAATCAACATTAGTAACACGTTTAGGACAGATCGGTCCAAACGAAACAGTCACTGAAGAAAGCGCCAAATAAACTTCAACCGTGTGATTGTCAAATATATAAATTTATTCTGTTATAAATAGACTCGTCTGAAGCTTTAAGTAAATGAAAGTCGTATCATCAGGTACAACCGATAAGAATTAATGAAGAACCACTGTAAAGTTACTCGAAAAGATTATTCGTTTATTTTGAGCAAAAGCAGACAAATCGTAAGCGCACTTATTCGTTAGTTTATCGAGTTTACTTCAATTCTTGTAAATAGTATTCGCATTAATGACAGTAATTACAACGGGGATGACACTTAACCCCATTCTCGCCACACTTGCAACCACCAGAGGTATCTCCCTTACCCTGAAATACCATATCATTTGATTAACAACCTTTTAAACAACTAATGACATTTTAACATTTTACATGCAGTGGCGCCTTAAGACTGGATTACTGAATGACAAGGCCCAGAATCTTAGACGCTGCCAAATACTCCTCTCGTATATCATACTTACACCAGGGCCCCAACGTGGGCCCCTTGTGACCCAACATATTTCTGTTTTGCACATGGAACATCTGAGCCAGTCGCAGCCCCACTTTTTCATAAGCACCACCGCACACGTGGGACAAGCCAAGGCCTCACCCCTGTCAACCATTTCCTCTAACATAGCCGCAGTCCTTCTGGATTCCTGATCAGTTTCCTTAGAGAGTCTTAACTCCTGTTGATACTCACGACAGTTCTTACCGGTATGTACGACCTGGATAATTTAATGTAATTCAAAGGGTGTAGCTCGTCGTTGAAAAAAACAGTATAGAATTTTACCTGACAGGTGAGACAATTATTAACACCGCAAACAGGACACAGGAAGTTGTTAACGTTATCGTCGTAAATGCACCATCCAGGACAATCCGGTGTTTTACAGTGAAAGGCATTGTTACCAGCATTGTTCTCAGCCTGAGTAATCGACTTTGCTAGATGCTGCTGGAAAATTTCTGGCGACACCAGCTGCGCACCAGGGATAACTGTATAGCCTCTTATACTATCCTCTCTCTGAGGTTGTACGAGGATCTTGGGTGGACTTACCGCTTTGATCTCGCGCTCCTGCAACGTAGACTCGCACGTGTAGACTGTGTCTCTGAAAGGACACTTCACTTCGGCCTCTTCACAATAGAGTATCGTATTAGCTATGCACGTCCTGGAATGCGTTAAGGTTCGTTTTTAAAGAAATGTAAAAGGATCCTCAGGGACAGTTCCTGTTATTCATTTGTTTATACCTGCAGAACATGTGCAAGCAATCTCTCAGGATGACGCCTTCGCGTGGTCCGTACGTCATGAAACATATTGGACATTCGATCACTTCGGAATTTGGTATCACGTCGCAGTTCTCCAAGGACATCAGCTCCTCGTAACGCTCCTGTTTTATTTCCTCTGGAGTGGATTCCTCCTTCGTATTCAATTATTTATAGAGAAGCTTACACGTTAACGTGTCAGGTAAAAATTATTTTGTTATACGAAAATTTTGAGTATTTACTAGAAAACGTACCTGGGGTACTTCCTCAATCTTCTCTGTCTCTGCTTCGGGTCCAGGTACTTCCGGAGGTTGTTCTTCAGGTTCCTTCGACGCTTCAATTGTCTCTGATGTCTTTTCTACTGCAGGTTTATCTGCTGGATTTATCTCCTCGTTCTGCAACTCTAAATTGATATGTAATTATCAAGGTTATACATGATGGTTTTCATGAGAATTTTCTACTGTACCTGGTGCAACAAGGTACAAGAATATAGGGGACCCATCGACAGCCTGTAGTTCATCCAATGTGGAGTTGTCATTGTCTGCCAAGTTCTTGCCGATTATCCAACGTTGCACGTCGGCAGGAATTTCGAATTCTGTGAAGACCTTAGCCTTCAGCTGAGCTACTGTCGTCGCGACAGGAAGTTGGAGTGGAATTGGACCTTGATGAGCTAACTTATCTTCGATATACATATTGACGTTGATGGTATCAACAGTGCCGGAAGTCTTGTCAGTACGTTGTCGCACGACTGAACAATGAATCTTCAACCTGGCCAGTTCCTTGGCCAATCCAGCAGCCTGTTGATGATGACCCGAAGCAATGGCGGCTTCGAGCTTCCTGAGCAAACGATTCACAGCCAATGTATTCATGTTTTGTGCCGAATCACCTGTCGCGACTGATGAACTGATTTCCGGCATAAAATGAGCTTCCGCGTTTCTTTTTGAAACTTCAGTCTCTATAGTCACAGGTACTTTGTCTATCTTTATCCGCAATTCTTGTGAACCTGATATTTTCGAATCTTTCGACTCCTTTGTTTCAGGAGTCTTAACTTTTCCTTGGCCTGGGGTTTCTGATTTCGTAGGAGGAACCAGGGCGTTCGCATAGAGCGACTCTTCGATCACGTTGGCATAAGTGTTCTCCTTGTAACCAGCCTTGTTCTTGTTCGTCTTCGTTGCTTCTATTTGAGCGAAATCGCGCGGACGTATAAGCTGAAACGTGTTCTTTACCAATCCTGTACCTGCTGTACTTCTTCCGGTAGTCGTGTACAGTACGTCTTCTAATTTCCATCCTGATTTAGATGCTGCTTCACCGGGATTTATCTTGCGTACGTTTCCACTGGTTTGAGCTGCAGACGATACCTTCTGCTTCTCGAATTCACGATCTTTATTAAATGCAGACCCGTTCTCGACTTGGATCTTGTGTGGAAAGTCAGTCCGATTAGATCTCACTGGGTAGGGTGATCTGCTTCCTGTCACGTTGGTATCATTTTCTGTTTCCGCTTTGCTCGACTGTTTTAATACTGCAGTCGGTTCGTTCGCCGTTGATTTCTTAGGTTTAGGTCGCTTTGGTAAAGAGTGTTTCATTTCCTTCAGCATCTCCTTAAGGTCCGTTGTAATTGGATCCTCGATCGTATTCAAGGCCGTTGTTTTTGGTTTTATTAATTTATCTAGATTTTCTGACTCGTTCAATCGTTCAATTGACTTTTTTTCTGGATTTTGGGAGGATTTGATTTTATCCACTTTTTCAGCCTCTAGTAAGATTTCTAGGACTTTTGTCACTTGACTGGATGTGCTTGGACCTGGGTCGAATCTCGTTATTTTTTCTTTATCAATTTCCTCCTTCACTGTAGACAATTTCGGTTGCTCGTTTAACTTGGGTCCCTTTTGACTGAACATTTTGTCGATATCCTTAATATCTGATAATTCTTTTTGCAACAGCGTCACGTCTTTAGGGATCTGTTTCGATTCCAGATTGTCTTTAGTTTGAGGAATCACATTTTTCGTCTGCTCTGCCGAGACACGAGATCGAGGAGAGGAACTCTTGGTCAGTATTTCTTTCTCTATCTTTTCTTCGTGCTTCGCAGCACGAAGAATTTCTTTCTTAGACACGACACTTTCTTTTGAGCCAAACGAACTGCTTGTATTATTTTCAACAGGAACTTGAGAAGAGATCAATTTGCTGGAGGAACCCAGATGAATTCCTTGAGAGAACTGCTCCTTGCCAAAAGGAACTTTGTTGCTGTCCGACAACTTGGAGGCTGTTTGATCGCCAGACGTGGACCATTTATTATCAGTCGGTTCTGCTCGCTGTGGAAAGAAATACCGTGATATATCTTTATCCACGCGAACGTTCTGTCGGATTCCATTGCGACTGGAAAGTTTGACATTGCCCGTTTTATCGCCGCCATGTTCAAACGGATTATTTCTAGTGATATCAAATTTTGGATTCTGCTGTCCTCTACTCCCACCACCACTCTTGGCAAAGAAGCTGGTATTCACTGTCACCTTAGTAATATTTCCAATAGCATTGAATTTCGAAATCAGAGCACGTGTTCCTCTTCTCGGCGAACTCTCAATGGCGGAAGTAACGATGTCTTGAACAACTTCTTCGCTGACAGCTCTGTCAGCGTCCATGTATCTCGATGAGTTGAGTAACATGGAAGCCCTGCCTTTAGCCTGTTCCTCCTGAACAATCGCAGCGGCCTCCTTATCCAATTCGCTTATGTTGGTCAGGATGGAAAGACCGGATTTCCGTTTGCTCTCTCGCTTCTTCTCTTCCTGCCTTTCACTCCGGTGAAAGAAACTCAGTCTCGACAGAGTCGCGTCAAACGAGGTCCTGTTGACGTGACCGTGAGCCACAGTTTCCTCGGAGACGTTGCCCTGGCTAGAATCCTCCCTGTCGGAGGTCCCCAAGTTCCTGAAGAGTTCAGCTCTCTTCGACGTCCCCGATTCACGGGAATTCTCAAATACACTGCGTTTATACCAAGGTCTGGGCATAGCGTTGCTGACAGTGCTCGTACCTGAGGAAGTCTGACTCCTGGTGCTAGCAACTTTCGTTCCTGAAGACTCTATTGGTTTCTCAGCACCAATTACCCTGTCCTTCTTAGACAGCAATACACCACCTTGCAGAACTAAGGTATCGTTACTAATAATTTGATTATCCTTATCAATGCCCTCGACGATATCCATACCTGTCGTCGTACCTTTCACCAGGTCCGTGGATAACCTCGTAGAAGATGTTTGTTCGGGTGGCCGGGGTGCTGGTCGTTTTCGTCTACTGCTACTCCTGCTGGATTCACACTGCCTCTCGTTGACATGAAGATTCCTGGACTTGTCACCAGGCGGATTAGGCGCTCTTCGCTTTCCCTTCACGTGAGCTCTCTTACGTCTGCTGGAGTTACCCGAACGATGATGACTCTCTACACTGCTAGCAGACCCGTACAACTTCCTGGATCCTTCCAAGTTCCCACAGGAGTTAAAGCTAGATGGTTGCAGGGAGTACCTAGCTGTGATATTCTTTCTACGTGATAGCACACTGGGTAACGTGTAACTAGAATCAGCTATTTCCTCCACGTCTTTCTCGATGACTTTAGAAGCACCGGCACCAAAAGGACCAACTTCAGGTGCTTGTTTCAGGACGTCCAATGAGAATCCACTATAATCCTTCAACGTATCAGTATGAAAAGCAAAACTGTGTACAGTCGTAGTGCTGCACAAAGTATCGACACTCTCAGTACTGGAGACGACGTGCTGCACGTCCTGAGGGACACTCAATCTCTGATCCTCTTCCTCCTCATCGGCATCGTCATCGGACGCCTTCTGTGACTTTTTCTTCTTCTTATCACTCTTGTCAATGGTTCTATCACGATTGCCTTTCTTGAACCATTTAAACAGCGAAAATCTTGCACCCCGTCGTCCAAGCGACGTCGATTCCTCCGAGCAAACCGCAACTTCTCTGCCTATTTCTGCTTCCACGACTGCGGGGAATTCCTGGTGTTGCTTGCTGGCAACCCGAGTCGTATGTACGCCATTGAGAGATGTGTTGGTTACGCTGGAGGCTGTGTGTACCATTCTTATTCATCCCCACTGTGTGTATACTCCTTATACTTTATACACTGTACATTGCTCTTTATTTAGATTTACTTTAAAAACCCTCGGACCTCATCCTGATCTTTTGGTTGCCTATGAATTCACCAGCTGCCACGACGTTTCGTGCAGCACTGCTCCACGTCCACGGCGGTTAATTACAGAACAGACAGGAGAGGCAGAGAAATACACAGGAAGATACGGGAAGAATAGTAGGGAGACACGTGGACTATCAATTCCCAAGACCAGACTCCGGATCCATTCGTGATCAGGATCGTGATCGCCTTTGATACTTCTTACGATGCATAGGAACCTTAACGAACCTCACTGCAAATAAACTAATGATCTCGAGGCCGACGCTGCTCATGCTGCTGAACTCTCGACAAAGATACGCTAGGTTACTATTAATAGCCGACGCTCCTACTGCTGCTGGGTTATTTTCAAGTCCACTTGGTACTCTGTCCGAAATCAAAATACAGACAATGCTACTGTAATCCTAAATACTTTTCCTTTTTAGTTACAGTACTGTATGCTATTGTCATCATTAGAGATATTGAATTGTTTGATGTCTTATTGGACCCTGATGACATGGATAATCATCATATCGGACAATGAGTACACTTGCTACTTGGCCAAGTCTAAAGAGCAGTCTGAGCCGGTGCACAGCAGTTACAAACGTTGATACTATTTTCAAATAGTATTTGTTTCACTGTGTCTGGATAAGGTTGAAAGGTAAGTGGGCTGGTGAACTTTTTCTAATCCACTTGATGAAATTTATGGCCGACTATGTAGTGCATCTATATAATCATGTGCAACAGATTGAAACGGGTCACGTTAGAATGAGATCATGGAAATGTACTAGTGCCATCTACTGTGAATGATAATTTCATGCTCCAGCTTCTATTCTTGTATCGTGGAGAATGATACTCGTTGCGTTCAGCATAGTTTCAGTAAAAGATTCCAATGTTTATTGGTCTTGTGTTTTTGCTTAGTCTATTAACCATAATATGTAAACTGTTATAGACAAGAATGTGACTTCGCTATCATTTTACAAAAGCAATACATTTTCATCATGATAGGTCTTTTTTTTAATACCATTGTGGCTTTTACTTAATTTACTGAGAGTAGTACCGAGTATTCATTGATTATTTAAAATATACGATGATCAATATATATAATTGAGAATAAATATCCTAAAGTATATCAGTCTCATAGTGCTATTATATTCAATTCTTAAATCTCTTTAAAAGTATCATTTGAAAGTTATCATGGCTGCACGCGCCTTACTTGCCCTTCCATTTCAAGATGGCCGACGCGATCCGATTCCCATCGTTCCGACAGCCCGGCGGTGCAGTTCCATATTCCTCTAAAATATAAATCTTAGTGATTAAACATTTTCAGTAATGTTACACAATCTACGTGCATTCCTCAATTATTTTTCGTACCTAAACAAGAAGCCGAACGATTAGTATCTTACGAAAATTCGTAAAATTTCATATAACTGTTTAAGGAAATGACCATTTAAATTTACCGGGAATGAGTCACTTCCTGTAACTGTTTTGTGTCTGCGTGACGGGTCGAGCGACCGAGAAGAGGCTAGTCAGCAACACGCCCGGCGACAACGGAGAGCGACGTGTGTACATACGTGCCAGAAACATAACGTTCGGGACAATGGTAAGTTTCATTTTTGAAGTATCTCAAGAGTAATTAATCGATTGGGACTATTGAGGGCTCTAACTGTAATGGCGCGTGTTCACAGGCATCTTACTCGGAGGATCAGCTGGCCGGTAAGTGAACGGGCAAAGAAGGAGCCAGAGTCTCGGGATCAAAAAGAGGGGCAGGATTTTTTTTCTTGACGTTTAATTCAGGTCAAGAGTATTCTTGCCTTTTTAGACACACCCTGGCCTCCCTGGTTCGTATCAGGGATTACCTTTTATGGGCCGACATTTGAAAGTGAGCGTCTCCTTGCAGACGTATCTTGAGCATTTTTATACTTTAACCATTTTAATCCCGCCTTCACGTTCGGACAGTTTGACCATCCTCGTACAGAATTACCTTTGGATCGGTAACCGTTGAGAAAATAGCCAAGTACACCCTGTCGTTCGTTTTATTCACGTGAAATTGACGCAAGTATACGTATTTATAGTCTCTTCGAACAACAGTCAAAACTGCCGTGTGTTTAAATAAAAGAAAAGTACGTTTATTACTTTTGAAAATCAGTGTTAAAGGCGCAGTTGGTGTAGCTAGCGTGATTTTGAACGTATTCGTCATTCATAATAATAACAATGTACGGATATAGTTATCAGGAGTTGACTAACAGAATGATGTCATCGGTGGAAGGTAAATTATCATAAGATCTATCCAAGTGTTTTCTGCAGAACCTAAGAAAATATAGTTTACCTAATGGCTTTGTTATTCGAGTTAGTATTTGAGGTTAATTAAACGTTAGACTCTTATGCCAACAGGATATAAAGGAACGTCAGCGTTTCTATTTGCTATAGGATCAGACTGTTTTATACTCTTTGTTAAAAGCCACCGTGAAATTCCTAAGTTGTGCTTTGCCAAGCAAAATGGCTACCATCTGTCGGAATTCAGTGCGTCATGAATTTTATGCTCATTCCATGCTCCCTAGCAAAGTTTATTTCCACATCGTGTGGATCGCGCGCACGTGCGGTTGCCTTGAAAATATTCGATGCATCTTGAATTACGATGTTTGATTTACTAATATATTTTTTACAAAACGATAGAATTCCAGGAGGCATTTCAGCTGTTTGACAGTCGTGGCGACGGGAAGATCCACGTTGCCCAAATCGGCGATGCTCTACGGGCCCTGGGTCAAAATCCGACCGAATCCGACGTGAAGAAATTCACCCACCAGCACAAACCAGACGAGCGAATAAGCTTTGAGGTATTCTTGCCAATTTATCAGGCTATCAGCAAATCCCGTACTTCGGATACTGCTGATGACTTCATCGAGGGCTTGCGCCACTTTGACAAGGACGGCAATGGCTTCATCTCTTCTGCTGAGCTGAGACATCTCTTAACGACACTAGGTACGTAATGACCAAACTGTTAAATAACCTTCAAGAGAAATTACAGGCATTAATTTCTTTCCTTTTTCTATTTTAAGGAGAGAAACTTAGCGATGAGGAGGTCGAGACCCTGCTGGCTGGTCATGAAGATTCACAAGGCAATATCAATTATGAGGATTTTGTCCGTCAAGTTATGTGCGGCTGAATCAGTTACTTAGTCGTTCAAGAAATCCTTTATTCCCTTTTATTAATTGGGTATTAACCTGCAGATCTATTTAAGCGTTCTTCTTTTTCTTTTTCGAATTTACGTACAACGTACCTTTCGCGTACCAATTAGCATAATGGGTAGCGTGTGGTAATTTATTCTGAGAGGAAGAGTGTACTTTTTTATATTAACGAAAGTATCGATTAGTTCATAATTAGTTGATAAACGATATAGCTAGTAAAGTGTTGTGCCTTGACCTAATTAAAGATCGCAAGCATTTAGTAAAATCGGTAACTGTAGTACACGATCATGACGTATCAACAATGTTACTGTCATAATTGTTGTACAAACATTCCAAAATTTCTAAGAGCCAGTTTTCCATCGACTTTGTAAATTCGATCTATGTCTCTCCTGTAGCACCCTCGCCATGTACTTCTTTCTGTAGCAAGGAATACAATCGGTGTGATGAGAACTTCACGCAGCATTCATTGACCTTATCAGAAAGCAATTCCACGCAGTTCGATAACGGGAATACGTCTTGTAATATAATTCAATAAAAACCATCGATTACTGTTGAACGACTGTACTACATGTTAAAACCGCCTGTGGTTTTTGCGGCGAAGCCAACCTCCTCGTATACGATAGGCGATAATATTCCAGTAGTATACAATGAGAAATTAATATCTGAACAATGTAATGGAAGCTGTGAGAGTAAGCAGTCGACTAAAGATTAAATGAAGTTTGTCGAAATTCTTAAACGAGGTCAAGGGAAGTTGACTGGCATTTACATAGATTCTACCATATTGAAATGCTGAGGAATATACTAGTAGTAAGGGTAAGTATCTGAATGTTATCTTAGATACTTGTATACAGAGTTCTCTAACGCTAATCTAGACGACCTATATATTTTGTAGATGATAAGTGAAATAGCATGGACGACATGATAACTCATTCGGTATACGCAGTCGTGGGTAAGACTGGGGGCGATGAAGAGCGCATGCGCACCAGGAAGTCTTTTCTTGTCGCTGATTCGTCGGCTATGGCAGTGATGTCACGCTAAGAGAAGGACAAAGCGAATGAAGAATATGGTGCAATCGTCGTCCACGGCTACGGATGTTCCATCAGTGATCTTTCGTTAGCCGCAGCTGACGGGTCTTTTTCACCGCGCACTAACCTAACGCACCCTCTGAGTATTTCGCTACGTGCGAACATTCTCGAAGGAGCATTGTATCTACGGCCGCCAAGATTTTACGAAGGAAGAAGTATGAATATTAGTTCCAATCCGTTGTTAAGTAATTGGGAAATTAGTAAAAAAGGCGAGATAATGCCGAGTTTAATTTCAAGTAATTGGTAAGTAGCGTGTCACTACGCCATTTTTACTACCTTTACCCTCGCGTCCGCCATCTTACATTTTATCTCACCGTTACCTCTGTCCCTATTAATTATCAATTTATTTATGTTTGTCCATTTCCTGAATTCGCAATCCCGTATAAGATTGTTCATTTATATTTAAAGAGCGTCGTTATGCAAGCACCAAAATCTCTTTGACAATTGTAGAAAAACTATCTTAACGGAGAACGAGAATTTGGTAGATTTTGCAAGTAATAAATAGTCAGATGTTAACGGTTTAACAATTTTGTTCTTTGTGGAACAGTCTCCTTTGCAATTTTGCAAATTCACAATATTGTAATTTCTGATTCTTTCTCATAACGAACCAGAGAAGTTTAAACGTGACAAAGGTGTTGGCTGGTTCAAGTGGTCGAGTAAAGGCAGGTTTTAAGGGACTTTCTTTTTCTTTGTAAAGTGGCCTGCGTGACTCTCGTCACGTATTGAAGCAAGAGATAACCACAGCCCTAAATCTTGCTTTCTTTGTCAGTTACGTTAGAAATCTCGCAAGTCCCTCTTTCTTTCCTATATATGTACATAAATCTCACTCGTTTAAGGTCATCTTACTGTACATTCGATTCAACTTCAGGCCTTCCTTTTATTATTCAGACCTTATAAGTTAAACTGTATTACCTGTATCTCTGGGACAACTGCATCTTGTTTTGAAATAGTACAGCACTCCGTGTCGCAGACAAATCGATAATTTTCTCTCACGGTAACTCCTTATCGCACAAGCCCTGGAAAAGAGAAATGCGATTCCTCAGTCCCCTTTTGCATACTTTGTCACATGATACAATCCATTTTAATAATACGTTGATTACGTGGAACGGCTGTAAATATTTAGAAACTCTATTTTTCTCGTGAAAGACAGCCTCGTACGTTTAACCATGCCAATGAAGAATTCCTTAAATATTAGCCTATCGATAAGAGCCCCAATAATCTGCCTCGGTACGATTTATATAAAATATGTAATCTGACATCTCACTGATAACTACAGCTTATCTATTGCTCGAATTTCTTTGTTCACATTGCCTAGCTGTTTTACAGTTTTATTTTTTCAAAACGACAAGCCAGACTTTACTTTTTCTGGCATATTACACGCTTCTATTCCCAGCTTCATTTATCTCGATAAAATTCCTCGTGCACATCTCAATTATCATTGTCAATACACAGCGCTGTTATCGGGATGCAAACAATTAAAGGATCGTGGAATATTACTGTTGCTTGACATTATTACTTGACTTTACGATTATTAAATTTTCTATCCCAATGCTGAATGTCCTCAAGGCAATTTCATTGTTCTCTCTTATAAGTAGAACTTTGTCCCTCGGTAGGAACGTCACTCAAATTATATATTAATGTCAGTCGTCATCGTTTTACTCGGTTCGGCAAATTGACTTGATCATTCGGTCTGCGATGACAATTGAATTTATTAACATTTTAAATCCTACTTGATTTAGAATGCCGTGTGACGACGCAGTAATCTTGTCTCGTTACTGTACCTTGAGAGGTTAAATCATTTTAACGTGTTCATATAAAGTATTCTTTTTTTTGACAATCTTTATTGTCGCGTTATCAAGGAAGTTTAGTTGTAAATGATAAGAGTTGTTATATTATTGCGTCGTTGGAATTTTGAATTTGCCAACTGATTTTAGACGTATCTCTGAGTCAGCGGGCTATTTGAATTTATACACGTTGTTGACAAGGAAGTTTATAGATCCATAAATCTTTTTATATGTCTATACGGAAACATTGAATCGTACAATTATCAAGCTTTTTCCTTATTTTTAGAAATTCTATCTTTACGATTGGTTTTTATCAGTGACAATTTGTGCCATTGGACTTTGCAATTGAAAGTACACTTACTTGACTCGGGTTGTCTATTGGATGTCGGCCCCTCTCCTTGTTTTTTTGTTTCCAAACAAAGCCATATGGAAGATAATTTTTCTACAGAGATACCGTCTTATCAGCTGTCAGTGGAAGTTATGTATACTAAAAAATGGATAAGATGTGTTGCACGTAGTAATTGGAATAATATGATTGTGAATAAAATATAATCAGCGATTAAAAGAAAACGTATATAAACGGACTGGATTGTTCTTTACAGACAGGAAGTACGGATCTTTTTTTTGGTCACAGAGAACGATAAGACATGGAATTTATAAACTTGACGCTGATAACTACCTCGATTACAAATGTAACTTGAGCTTCATTTATCTTACTGCTTGTACGAGCAACGTTCGCTGACAATGCTTATAAATATTTTGGAGGAAGAGAATATTTGGCTGTATATTCACGCCGGCGTGTACCACCGGCGGTTCACGGCTAGTTCAAAATACTATATATAAAAAAATGCGCCGGCATGAACGTGTTAATTATTTGTTGTAAATTTTTTAGTCAATTAAGAATTAGTTAGTTCTTTGTTTAATATAACAACGGGATATCGTTAAGGGTACCGAGCACATTGTTGGTGGTTATTTATTCGGTGTCCCGTTTTAAAAATATAGATTTAAGAATTTACTCCACTGCTGCGCAGTTTGTCGAGTTATGTAAATTTTCGTCTCAGTGGGAAACGCGTGGGCCTCGAGTTTGTTGTTTGAATCGTGTCACGCCAGTTGTGTACTTTTACATTGTAGAAATCGTCTACCTAACCCGACTTGTCCTTTTTCCTTTTCCGCAGTCCTAGTCCAAGGTATCGACCCGTGGAACATTGCTGAGAAACACGTTCGTATGAAATGTGCAACAGGCTGTACAAAATCAATAATCCACCTTGGCAGCTGGTGCGGAAGACTGTTTAAAATAACTGAAGCAGCCTGTAGGCTTTTTGCTCTGATGTATTTATTCATAATTCCGTTACGTAATTCACCTAGACAATTTTTTCTTGATTGCGTCAGGAATTAAACGCAGCCATAAAATGGTCGTTGAGTAGCCTTACGTTGTAAAAGGATTTTCTAGATGCTCTCAAGGCGCACGGGTGACGCTCCATAGAAACATAACCTGCAAATCCTCATCTTGTAAGACTGTATAAAAGTCTTAATGCGATTTACGCGTGGCATCCTTCCGATATTTAACCCTAGATAGGTATTTCGTTAGATTAAAATGTGACAGGTGGATAAGGAAATATCGTGAGAACGCGAAGAAGTCCAATTTTCAAAGTTGGCTAAAATCCAATTCGGATGACGTCCCCGGCCGTCGGACAATGCTTTCCTCTGCGCAATAGGAGTCTTTATAAATCGAGAACACCGGCACTGCCACTTAGTAGCTTCTATTTTGCCATTTTGTACGGAGACGCCATTTCCTCGGACAGTCATACGTCGTGCCTCTTATTCTGGTTCATCCTGGCTAGATTAACAGGGATCGAGGGATCCTTTGAGTTTGCTTGATTTTGCGCTTCCTTAATTAGGGTACGATACAAATTAGTCAGTTCGAAATGGCTCCCAGGCCCAGGTACGTTACTCCTTGTAAAATGTTCTCACTATTTATTATCCATCTTGACTTTTCAAACGTCCAACTACCTTGCGGACGATCGAAGGTCTCTCGGTCTGGCTAACAACATTTAATACTTTTATTTTTGAATTATTTGTGAGGTTAGGCTTATTTAGAATCTTTCTGACTTAAATTTAACGGCTGAAACTTCAGATCTTTACCATTGCGAATTTTTACGTGCGTAATTCCCGCTAGAAGACATATTTTCGAGATAAAATCGTGCGGGCTCTGATGGTATTAGGTTTTGAATTGTCGAATATTTTTCTGTCAAATTTCTGCATTACCGACGGGTAATGTCTCCTGTAAAAAAGCACGAATGTCATATTGTATATTCATATGTACGTAGTATCTACATGTTTACTTCACTCTCTTTAAAAATAGTATAACGTATTAAGGTCATGTTTTATGTAATATTTTTTCTCTTCCCCTAATATTACCGCGATACTTGGCAGGAGACTTTTGTTTATTTTCCAAATCGTGATGCACCATGCCAAAACGCATATCTCAGTCGAATCCCAGCAAAGTTTTATCATGTTAATTCCACGTCGACCTTCCCCGTTCTCGCTCGTGAATCTGCATAAACTTGAATTTATTTGGCGGGAGATTCAAAAGAACCTTTTAAATTCTTTTATTAAAATGCGACCTTCGCTAAAGTATGTTTATCGTTTTTCAGCGAGATGTCTAGTAAGTGCTTGGAGGAGAGTCTCGAAGAAGGCTCTGGACTCCAGCAGCACTACTGTATAACGCTGGGCGTGGGGCCTCTGTGGTGGTCCTGATGTGCCCCATGCCGCATTGTCTGTATCTGCAGTCAACACAGAGAGCCGCGGCGTGGGGATCAAGCAGAGTCAGCTCTCTGTGAGCTCCCACATTGTGCAAGCAAGTATTTCCTTCATGGTTATCAGTCTTCGTCCTTTCACGACGATCGGGCCAATCGAGAGATTAAATATATTCTTTGACACGTTCCTGAATCATAATTGAAATTTACAATTGCAGGAGGATGATTTGTTGAAAGCCATTAAAAGAAGCGAGTCGCTGCGCATAACGTTCGACCTTCATTTGACTGAGAGCACTTCCGTCAAATGGGAGACCGTCGTATGGCGTGGCTGCCTTTACATCCGTGTACCCAGCTGTCTACTTCCGGAAGGCTCGAAGGAGGGCTTCGTTTCTCTTCTCGAGTACGCCGAGGAGACGCTGGGCTGCACCAATGTCGTCGTTTGTCTCCGCAAGGAGCGTCCAGACCGAGGTTGGACGGTTTTTCTTTTATTTTTGAAATTCTAATCAGAGCTTTTCTATTTTAATCATTTCCTTTTTGGATTTCAGCCATGCTGGTACGCACCTTCATGTTCTTGGGATTCACCGTTTTACCACCAACTCACTCCCTGGTTCTGCCAGGTGGGGACGCCGGGAATCTCTACATGCTCTACGCCATCGAGTAATTCACCGGCACTGATGGCTTCCTTCTCGAATTTAACGCACAGGTTAGTCAAATATTAATTACACTTTGGTCAGGCTTGCTGTACAATACGGTTATTCGTTGTTAGATTACATGGTTACCTGACGCTTATGGTTATTGTGATTCTTTTAGATTCCTTATTAGTCGGGTTTAGGACGCAGTTTTTTATTGAACGCGTCCGGAGCGTCAAGACCAGGAACATGAAGCTCCTTATACACTGGGCTCTTTGATGTTCGTATTTTGAGTTTGCTGCGCGCGCCATATGCTGCAGTCTTCTTACTCGACGGGGAGGACTGCCAAGCAGCGATTTTAGTTGGACCTTATTGTAACGTTAAATTGCGTCAAGTGGCATCTGCAATATTAATACCTGGAAAAAGAAAGAGAAACATCCTTAGACAGTCAAGCGATGCCGGGTGGACTATTCGCGTGAATGCGCATCGTCGAGGGGGAAAAAAAAGAAAGAAGAAAATGCGTTGACATTTAAAGAGACGCATCTTCAGAAATCCGTGCGTTAAATTGGAGCTAGAAGAAGGATGCGGTGCCGGATGGCGGAGACGGACGAGAAGGAAAAGGTAGTCACGTATAATTTAGAGCTCGTACGTAAAACAAAATGGCTTTCGATGGATATGTCGAATCATTCTCTTGTGACACAATGTTTAATAACTCTTGCAAGATCGATATGCTCGCATAAAGCTTTCCCCACGTATTTCGGAATGACGCAGTGCTCTGCCTGATCGCCCGATGAGAACGCGGCATGATCGCGGGTGTTGGGTCATGAGAAAATTTATTATCGACAAAGCTCAATGTTAATTGGGTGGCAGATTGGGACTCGCCAGGTTCATAGTTAGTTATAAATTAATAAGTTCAATATTGCCCACTGTACGTATATAGACACAGAGAAACCAAACCAGAAGTAAGAATGGTTCAACCACCAGGTTGTCGGTGTTTGGTCAGATTTCCACAATTTAAAAAAAAAAAGAAAAAAACATCTGCAACTGTAGGCCGACGTGCCGATAATTTCCAGCCATAAAATGTAGTCTCTGAAGGGCTGGTTTAATTGTGGAAGATTTGGCCGTCTATATTATTATTAATATTCAATATTATTCTGTTATGTTCATTTAATTATTAAAAGTATTCTTTCGTTCGCTTCAATCGGTTTGATGGCGTCGCACTTTCTGTACAGATATGACGTCGTTTCTCTTATCGAGGAACATTCATTATTGATAACGTATATCGGCTGACTTGTACGCGGACGGATGTGTACCAAGTATTAGTTTATTATGTATTTGATTTATTATCTTGCGAGCCGGCACTTTGGAGTACTATAAACGGTGCCGTACACGACTTTACAAATTGTTTATTAAGATCTTTTAGAGTCGCACTTGTCTTCGGGCATTTCCTTATGGATGATTACAATTTAATGATACCGTTCGCTTGTCTTACGCGTGAAATTCATTAATTCGGGCCTTTCAATCGTCTGAGATCCAACGATGGATGTGCATTGTAGAAGATCGTAATTTATCTTTTCATAAGATTTTCCAGCTATAGGTATATATCTTGTGGTATTTTAGAGTGAAGCTTCGTTATATTATTATTATTGTTATTATTATTATTATTATTATTAAGAATTATCAATTATACTTATATTGCCTATCGTCATTGTATTCGTTAGCTCATTATTTCTGCATATGTAGATCCATAATATTATTCTGGCAAGTCCCAATCGATTGACATTGTAGAATTCTTGCTAATAAATAGGTTCCTTAGTGTTGACCTGGATACAGACACCATGAAAGAAAAATATAAAAAATTAAACCAAAAAAATGTGTAAAAGTTTTGAAAAAATTGTGACAAAAAAAATGTTAGTAGTCGGTTAGCTGCGTAAATAGTGATAAGAGAAAATCGGCGAAGACAATTACGTGCAGTTGAATTTGGCGTTACGATTCCCTCGAGCGGTGTCGAAACGCGCGTGAATTCGCTTCGATTTTTTGGATTCGCCGTTTTTTTAGTATTATACGGTAAAGAATTACAATACACACTTACAACTCATACACAAATCTACAATATGCCACATTTATTATTCATACGTGATGATATAATTGCTAAATAAAAAAAATCCAATTAAAATTATGTGCGGCGGACGGTCAACTGAATTGATATTCTTTTTTTTTTCAATTTTGTTACGTAAAACACATTGATGTACGATTGTAGGCAATTCTTTATTTTCTTCAGATAAAAGTTAAAAGGTACTGAGGTAAACTGAGAAATCATCATGTTTTGATTTTCTTTTACGTAATAAAGAATAGTTTGATTCTGTGTATTCAGTATCCGTGAATTTGATCAGCTTTATTTTTCCTTTAAATCAATGATGGTTTCGGTTTCATACAATATAACGTTACAAGCAAATTTCATAAGCGAAGTAGATACAATAAATCCATCAATTAACAATTGCTAACCTTGTATAACCTTTTTTTTTGTTATAATACTAAAAATTGCACCTCTAGGATTCTATATCCCGGAAACGGCTCAGAATTTGGCTCTTGAATTTTTTTAGTATTTTTAATTCAGAAGTTGTAAGTCTAAATCAAATTGCGTAAAGGATATTCACATTATCACCCTTAAGGGAGAAGCGCGTCCTTAACAGGATATGTGGCGCCATCTCTGAGACAACGAATGAACCTTTTACAGTAAAATGATTACGATGGTAAGCTGCAAGTTGCATCATCAAAACTTGAAAGATAAATTCATATTAAATAAATTTGTATTAGTTCACATTTTCACCGCTAAGTGTAACAAGAGGGCAGCACCTCCCGGGCAGTATATGTGGCGCCATCTCTGAGAAAACTGGCGAATCTTGTGCACAATTGATTTTTCAAACTACATTCAGAACTGATCGCGTATATGTAGTACTACATTCATTTCTGGTAATACTGCGACGTATGGTTTTACATCGAGTGGTACTCTAAAGTGTGTGTATGAAAATCGGCTCATTGGCAATTTCCCTACTCGCGTCCGGTTGGAGTATCACGAGACACTCGCACTTATCCCCCATTGGGGATACTGCCATAAGGAAAGGAAGAAAGAATATCACAAGACCTGGATCGCGGAAGAAGGGAATTATATTGTCTTCTTTGCAAATATTTTGCACTATCCCACATTATTCCAGGAGTTACTGCTTTTAGAGTAATTGACAATTCAACTTAGAATACTTAGATATTATTTCTGATCAACGTATAAAAACAATACAATCTGATTTAAAGCGAAACCGTAAACTCTCGCAGCGATTAATATCTTCAATTCGAGACAGCGCGTTGCGTCTTCTTAAAATAACGTTAAATTCAATAATTGAGAATGTCTTGTGCATCACATGCAAATTTTAACTCGTCGATTCTGTCTTGGACGTGCTTGTAAATCCTTCGTCATTATTTAAAGTAACCGTCGAATTATCCTCACTTGGAATATCCGAAGTTTTATTCTCATCTGCTGGCATTTTATTATCAGGATCTTTACTCTCGCTTGAATTATTCTCTAAAAGATTTTTCTTGCATTCAATAGGATCTTTTTCTTCCGTAAACACGCTCGGGACACAACTGAACTGAATATTCGGTTGTTTCGTCTGGATATCTTGCGTTTCTTCCACCTCCAGTTTCTGTAATTTATTCACACCTTTATTGCACCATATAATTAATAGATAATTGGTCAAGGGTGGTTATGGGATAATTAAGGAGGTTAATTAAAGAAATTTCTTACAAAACTTGTTACCTATCAGGATAAGAAGAGGTTGTGGATAGGAAGGAATGGATCTGGTTCTGGGATTTCTATTAGTCTACGTAAAGGCATATATATTTTATTCATTATTCAGTGATTAATTAATCAAATATTTAATACTGTTTAATTGAAACTTACATCCGATGAGCCTATGGCAACGAGACCAAGACTATTTAACATTCCTGATGGTTCGGGCTCCTGGTATGGGTACGCAGAGACTCTTTTACACTTTATCAAATGTGTCGCTGTAACAAATCATACATTACTAAGGTGTTACAAAATGAAAGGGAGCAATACATTTCATTTGCTCATGCAATCAGGGAATTACCTAAATGATTTCCATCATTTGTTGCAAAACCACAAGGGCACTGCATTTTATTTTCCAGAAGAATATTTAAAAGAGGGGGTAACGTTACCAAACTTGTCATTGGCCTCTCGTTGTGTATTTGTTGTTGATGTTCCTTAAATGCTCGCCAGCAACATGTTACATATCTGCACTGTTGACATTTTTGTTCTCCGCTGTGAAGAAGAATATAATTATTTAATACAACTACTAAAATATAACATGATTCAAGAGAAAAACTATGATAATGCTCTTACGGAAAATGTTCTTGCTGATCAATATCCTCTTCGCATTCCTGACAAGGAAGATCACTTGGTGCATTTATTCTGATCGGTCCTGTGTTCCACTTTTTCACTTGCTCATCTACAGGAAGATCAGCAACTGGACTTTCTATCTCATTATGTTTATTGTGATTCTTTTGTCTTGATATTATTATATTATTCTTCGAACTGTACGGTACAACTTCTGTAAAATCACAAAAGATTGGCTCGTTAAGCAAACACCAAAGAGTAAATTATTATTTTTTTTTAATAACGTACTAGGTCCTGTTACTGGCTGGTGCATTTCTCTCTGATGAGATTTTAATGAACTCTTTTGATTGAACCATAAACAGCATTTAGGACATTTGTTACCCCTTCCCTCTTCTCTCCTTACTAAATGTCTCTGCATGTGCAACAAAAAGGCGTGGACACTGGTTAGACATTCGCCACCTTCTATGATGAACTGCATCACCTATTAATATTAAATTGATTATTTCTTATTTTTTCAGAACGTTATTATCGTCTCTATAATATTTCAATTACCTTAAGGCAATAAGGACACTGCAGACCTTCGCCCTTATCATGCACTTGATAATAATGATCTATTACGTCTTTGTGACTGGATGTACGATAACCACAGCTTTCACAACAATACGGCATTTCCAAAGAGTGATGTGTATTCGAAAGATGATTAACCAGGAGATTACTATTGCCTAAATAATTTAAATAATACAATAAATTGTATAATTCTGCAAGTTGGAATGTTAAACATTCGTAAACCGTAGTCCTATAATATTTAAAACTTCTTTTATTGCCTTTACCGAATTTTTGTTCGCAAATGGCGCAGACCACCATGTCACCGCTCGTCTGACCGAAATTGCTGTGTGTTTCTGAAACATGTGTGTCCACCTGATGCTTTGTTGAAAAGGCTGCACAACAATAACGACATACGGATGATTCTGTACGGTGAGGAACTTGTGGTGGCACATGGGAAACTATATGCTGTATTACGTCTGTGTTTGATTGTAATATTGTCGAGCAGAGAAAACACTGTAAAAATAATAGGAATATATAATAATAAGAAAAGTACGATAGTATATTTATAGTACTATATCGTAAATTCTCTGAAGATCTCAATTACAACCGACCTTGAAGGATACGGTAGTCTTTTTCTCATCCAATAGAAGATTTTTATCCCCCTCCATTGTGGCATAATGAAATTCTTGCGGTTGCATAATATCATTTTTATTCTCCCTTTCTCTGTCCTTAATTCCTTTTGAATCAGTAGCTACACGCTTGGCTTCTGGTTCAGGACTAGCCGATGCTGCTGTGATAATTCTCTTTTTGCCTCTTTTTGGTCCTGGCTTACTCTGCGAAACCTCCAGGCTCCGGATACCTTGAGGCAGGGTATCTTTGTTTGTTGAAGTCGAATCTTTTGGTATGGATACCATAGGTGTCAGTGGTAGAGGGTTTATCGTCGAATATGACCAATCATGAAATGGATTTGCAGCTATTTTTGACAGCCGGTCCAACAAGCAATCACCTTAAGTGAGATATCAAAAATTTAATCCACGTAATGGTTAAAATTAATTATTAATAATCTTTGTTAAACCCACCGATATCCATTCTAGTCTGCTCAGCAATATGTCGAATGATATTATCGAATGCACGTGCAGCTGTTGGTCCAAACATTTCTCTCCAAACTAACTCGTCTAAGAATTGTTGAATCATTTGTCTACTCAGTAAACTCAAAGTATTTTGAAACATTCTCGGTACTATTTTTCTTAGATACTCCATTATGTGATAATTGCTCATCATATTCCTGGGATTCTGGTCGGAAAATGCTGATTGTGTTACATGATTAAAGCCCATCTCTTGCAGAGTGCCTTTATCCACTGTGAAGTCTGTCAGAATTTTGGACTCCTTATGTACCCAATCCTTGAGAGGATGTAATATATTATTAAAACGTCTCTTGAATGATCTATCTCCGTCATGCACAGGATCGCAAGCACGAAGTCTTAATTCCAGTCTCTCAGGATCAAGAATACCCAGAACTTCGACTTTTACCTATAACATAATAAAGTATATACTAAAATAATATTCAAGGTTCATCGAGTCACATATAACATTACCTGTCGTAAGTTCCCATCTTGCGAAGTAGTACCCAAACTTATTACACCGACCTGTATCATGGAATTCTTTCCACCCATCATTCGACTCTTATCCCATACAGCAGCAGTGCAGATGCTGCGCAGATTGGTATAAAAATTTTTCACATATATGTTAGATACTTTCACCCACGAGACTACATTTTGCACATTAGTTTGACATGCCCAGTGATAAATCAGTTTTAACAGCACTGTAGGGATATGTGGTGCACCTTGAAAAATTGATCCAGAAAACACAGAGACAAATCGATCTGGACAGCAACTAGATATCCACACATATCCACCGGAATATGGAAATGTACCCGAGTCACTATACATGCCCAGTTTTAATTTCGTTTTTTGATAATTTGTACTGTGCTGGCTACAGTACTGTTCAGAACGAACCAAACCTTGTTGTATTAACCATTCAGCGAACTTTGTAGCAGAAAACATTAGCACGCTCTTTACTTTCATGTCTATAAATGAATATACAGTTATTAATGGTTCTATTGTACATGGTATTAGATAAATTGATTTAAATCTGTAAATCCGTTACCTAATTCAGTTCTTTCTTTTTGTGCGATTTGAGGTGAAATATCCTTGGAACGAAGATTTGGTCGTGCTACGACAACTAATGATGGAAATGTACGACCACCATTCATTTTATTGAACGTTACCTCTCGGCCGTCTGGTTGATTCTTTTTGGATTCTTCAATCTGTTCGCTGGCTTCAATTATCGATAGGATAATTAATTCAAAACAAGATCTGTTAAGGGTGCATAGTTTTTTTTAATTACCTGCATTTTTATTTCCAACAGCTATGCCACCGATACTTGTATGTTCGGTGGGTCTTGTAACTGATTGTTGATTTGTCTGTTGCTGCTGCTGTTGTTGCTTATTTACTGTCTTTATTCTAAGATTCATCACGCCTTGAGGACTGGTAGTGGCTGTAACATTACGAAATGAAGACTTTGTTAATTTTATAATTTGATTTACTCCGTTTTCAGTATTGTTTCTCTTACTGGGCGTCACGACATGTGTTGCGGGGGATGATTTCGGTCGAGTTCTTGTAGTCGGTGTAGGCTACATGGAAAAAATTGAAATAAGAGATTGGTTTGTAAGTCTTTAATAAAAAAAAATATGACTCTACTTACATCGTCTATAATATCCGGTTGTTGTACTTGGAGGACCTTTGTTCGACGACCGGATCTGGTATATTTATACTGAAATTGAATATAAACTTAGTTTTTGACTAGATATAATCGCAGCATCAAATTTCATAATAAAGTTACTCATACGTTTTCAGGTTGAGGATGCGTTACAACAGACGTAACAGGAGTGGATGTTGAAGTTTGTGCTGTAATATACAGATAGTTCAAGATTAAATTATAAAATATTAACTACTATTACAAATCATTATATATAATCGTTACCTTGTTGCTGTGCAACAGATCCCAACATACCTCCCATTCGGGGACTCACAACCAACTGGATATTTCCTTGATTTGTATTTGCAATGTTCAACATGTTTAATTGTATCGGTTGAGTTTTTCCATGACTCTGGAAAATGTCTTTATTTTTTTCACACTCTACTTTTGCACAACTTGGTAGTTGTAATATGGATAAATAATTGAATACTTACTACACTTAACAAAGACTGTTGATTAGATTTAGCAGCTGTTGGAGTGCTGTTGCCAGACCTATTCAATTTACTATATCGTTAAGTGCAATATGCGCAATAAAAATATTATATCATTAATATAATTTCTAATACTTACAATGTGTACTGATAGCCATTGACTGTGCCTGATTGACATACAAGTTTACCACCATGATCTTTCACCAACTCCTCTAGAGCAGCAGCGACCTGACATAAATGTTACAGTTAAGAAACAGTCCTGCGGGAAGTTCATATGATGCTTACCCTGTCATGATCCGATTTCATTTTCACTCTTATCATGTTTTGCACTTCACTTAAAGGTTCTTCCATACATTCCAGATTTAATGTCATACTCAGTGGACGGACATTTGTCACTGAACGAGCAATTAATCGTGCCTTTGGCATATTGACAGTTCCTGTTGACAGCCAAACGGAACCAAGAGTTGTCATTACTGTTTCATAAACATACCAAAGTAATGTAAGAATTGAAAGGAAAACAATCGGACATCATCTGTTAACTGAAAATGCGGGAAAAAATTACAAATGAGGATTTCTTTTAAATATTCAAATAATGTTTACAAATCCCCACCACGCTCCGCGCAACTACTGTTCGTTCCAAAAATAAGCGCCATACGTTTTAGCGTCTACAAGATTGTAAATGGCATTAATAAATCTTCTAATACTGGAGATAGTAACAGCACATATGGCCTTTGAGAAGTCACCTACCTCGTACAACAATTCTGCAATAAATTGTAATTCTTCAAAATGATACAGGAACAAAAGGGGTTCTTGAAAAATGATTAATTTGTAAAAGGGAAGAGCAACAAACCCCCCAAATCTGTACCGTTCACCATGAGCAGATAAGATGGCGGCACCGGCAACTCGCCATTTCGTTTACCTTGCGCTCAGTTTATGCTGCTTTCTATTCTCGATGCATTTTCAATCGACCAATGAGCATCTAAAATGTGTAGTACATAAATAAACTTTAACCTGATGTCACTCGTTATACGTCTCACGATTGGCGAGACGATGAGTACCATAAGAAATTATGAATGGCAAAGATAATATAATCACTTTCTATTCGAATAGTTATAATTTTTCAAGCAACTTTTCGCATGCATGTTATACACTAATTTGACGGGGGATGATAGGTAATTTTAAATTGGATAATAGCTTACTTCAAAGGTCATATGTTTAGCTTCTTTTTAAACATAATTTTAAAAATTAAACATCTCAAGTGTTAATACGCTTGCATTACGACGTGTAAAACATTGCGCTACGGTTTTTTTGCGCAACTGTTCTGCCATCTATCAGCATTATGCAGAATTTATTCATTGGAACGATCGTCGCGCTATTACGGAATTTTATGAAACTATTTCATGGAGTAATATTACTTTCGTTTATCCGTAATCGAATGTATAATATAAAAATTTTCCTTTATTATGCGTAGTATCGGTACAAAATACTTAAGAGTTATCATATGTTAATTAACAATGTCATGCTCGGATCATATGTTAAAAGCATATTATAATTATAATTTGCTTTTAGATGTAAACTCGTACACATACTTTTTTTCTTATACATTTCGGATCGTGCCAAGGCTTACACGTTTGCTTAAAATTTACGGTGTTTCATTGACACGCACCAAAATTTTACCCATCGAAAAACTCCTCCACGAAGCTATGGCAAATACTATTAGAATACCTACGTTAGCAACCAGTTTCTTATTGTATACATACTGCAGATTTGGACTTTCGAAAATTCACAAGAAATCGATAGAATTTAGGTGAAAGTGTATTCAAAATAATTATTCGATATTGACTATTTCAAAATAATCATCCGGACCCGAAACTTTGGATCTGTTCAATGAAAGAAGTGGAACCTCGATAAACTTGACAGCGGAAGTGGTAGAGTTTGATTTTTCAAAATTAATATCCGCTGCTGTTATTATCTTCGGAATTGTTGCTTCGTTCCGAGGTGGAAATACTCTTTCAATTTTTCCATTACTTCCCAAAGTTTTTGTAACAACATCCGGATACTTGGCAATGACTTTTCGAAAGAAGCTAATATCTGCTTCCGGTTTGTTATTTGATACACTTAGAGATTCTGCGGTATTTTCATTGGATGTGTCCAATTTTAATCGTAGCGACTTCAATTGATTTCTTGATTGATTAGACTCATTATTGGATCGTTTCTCCAATTTTGAGTCATTCAACTTCCGGTCTCTGCGATCATCCGCCAGGGCTAGTGAGTCTGTTGTATTTGGTGGTGCTTCTCTGTGCAAATATGCTACAGGCCAATGTCTACCAAAGAAGCCTGGTTTTGGTATTTCACCAAAATGACTGCTTTGACCGAAACGATCGAGACTGGACGGTCTATGTGGCCTTGAACTTGATGAATATGGAAAGTATTGCTCACTGCATGGCCGCCATTGATTCTCTTTCGGTCCCACGTAACACCTGGATGGAAAAAAAAATTATTGTCTCAAATTCAGTTTGGGAAGGGATTGCTGTGCATAAATTTTATTACCATGGATAACTGTAACCGTGAGAGAAACCGCAATGATGAGATGGTTCGCAGCAATAGTCCCAGGAACCATATTCTTCACCTTCCGGTTCGCAGGACCAGAAACCGGCTACTTTGTTCCTTTCACACTTGGTACCACGTTTACAAGGATGACCATTGACCGTGTAATGAGTGAAGGTTGCTAAATCACCAGCTATGTTAAAAAGTTATATTGTTATTAACTAGGAGTAAGAAGTAGGAGAAAAAGTGCCTCACGATTTGATAAGTCGAATCGATCACCTCCATAGCTACTTCCTGGTCTGAAGTTACTTCCTCCAGATCCATAACCAGCACCAAACCTATGACTTCCGTGATCATCATGGCTTCCGTATCCGCCAAAACCACCAAAACTACCACTGCCACCTCCATAACTAGCGAATCCTTCACCTCCACCATGAACACCACTTCCTACACCGTACCCGGGTGCTATTGGATCAGGTCTATCAGGATCTAATGGTCTTCTTCCTGGATAACTACTACCACCACTACCTGGCCTAATTTCATGACTACCATACGGTCCCTCTCCTGGTTTCAAATCATGATCAAAAGAAGGTCCAGAGTGTCCATAAGAGTTACCACCGTGTCCAGGTTTTCTACCGTAATCAATTCCTCCTGGTCCATGATCAGAGGTCGGACCAAGATCTGTGAAATATGGGGGACCCGAGGGTCGTCTACCAGAATGAAAATTAAATTTGTCCTGATCACTGTAACCTGGACTTTCAAAACCATGACTGTGATAATCAGGGCGACTAGGAACATCAGGATGTCCTAGTGGAATACATTCTGGTTCTAGTTCTTTCCAAGCATACAGAACATAATCGTCATCATGAATGTAATCAAGACCAGGTCTTAGATCCCTTCTGGGAACGTCACTTAGGAAGCAGTTATCATTTCTTCTATCATTTTCAATGCTGCATCCAGAATAATAAATTAAAATATTAATATATTATATTAATATCCTAGGTTCATAAATATTTTGAAAAATCATTTTATACTGACTTATAGCTGAAGGACATACAAGGAACAGAATCTTTTTCTCTCATGCTGGAACATCTTTGACGGCATTCTGTTTCACCATTCACGCGAATCGATAACAGGATGGCGTAAGGGGTGAGTTTACAAGGTCTATGATAAGTGGAGTAACAAACTGAAAAAAATAGAATTCTAAAAATAATCTATTGAAATAATATACGATATTGTAAGTGCACTCACAGTCATCTCTGTGACTTGGTTTTTTATCTATGCCGTCGTATTTCTTTCTTAGTGGCGGAAATGGATAGGGTTCGCACCCTCGTCCAAAGCTACCCCTCTCGTATAATTCTGCCCCTTCCATGTCAGGCAACGAGAAAGGATCCATTTCCTGAGAAGGCCAATCACTTAGGAAACAATTCGGTGAACCACCAATTGGTAAATGTCCATACCTAGATGATATATCGAACGGTATTAATGAGTTCAATAATCATTTTTATTTATTCTTCTCTTTTTATTTTACTCACCTATAAACAAAACTTCTACAAGTAAATCCTCGAGTATCTACACACTCCACTTCGCATTCGCCAAGGCTATCCACTGACATAGATTTTTTGATTACTTCAGGTGCCATTCCAAAACCACTCCTGACTCTCCAAAAGCATTCTGTAAATTTTGGTTTTTAATTTTTAAAGGAATTTCATCCAGACAATTATAATGCAGTACCTTCGGGGGGTCGACGACTTGGTGGTTTACCAGAACTGCAAGATTTTGAATTACCGACTATTGTGTAAATATCATAATCACGATCAGGCTCCAGATCAGTATAAAAATTAAAATCTTCATATGAAATTTCACTCAGAAGGCAATTATCTGTAGGAGCAGTAGAAGCCAGGTTGTACCTGTACAATTGAAAAAGTATTAATAGATGTAATGAATAAGATTTATAATGTAATATAATACGTCAATTGAATTATTTTTGACAGATACATCATATTGAAACTACCTGTAGGAGAATGTCATACAGAGAAAATCCTTTTCGACGGTGCAAAGACTTTCGCACTGATCTAAATTAGACGTGAGGTAACTTTTCCTTACGAGTCCTCTGCGAACTTTGACACCAGCTCCAGATCTAACTGAACACTCATGTCTCTTGCCAGATCCACCATAAAGAACATCTTTATCCGAGGGTATATAATTATCTCCATAACCAAAGGCACCGCCATAATTGTAAAATTCCCCATAAAAATTATCGTTCTCAAATGGTCGTGGACGTTTATGTTGTTTATGATAATTAGAATCTTTTGGTAAATTAAATTTGCCAACAGAGTTAGTATCATATCCATAGGAGCCACCATAGGTACCACCATAAGATCCCCAATCTTTGTCCCAGTCTTTGCGACGATCAGCCAAGTAAGGACCAATTTCATTAGATCCTATTAACAATTAATAAAATTACAATGAACCAACGTCTGATCATACAATCAAAATTGTCAATAGACATTACTTATACCTATATCATGAAACGGTCTAAAACCAAAGTCAGGTCGTCGTTCTGGAAATTTTGGAAGATGCGGTCGACCGGGTCTAAAATCTCCATGAAACGTATTATCCTCAATAGGACCAATATACACAGACCCAACGGGCCTTGATGGATAAGGTCTCCCAACTGAAAAATGATCTCTACCCGGTTCACCAGGTCTCCGTCCAGGTGGTAAAGGAATATCAAAAGGTCTCCGTTCAGGTAAATAAGGCTTCCTATGATAAAGATCATCCGGACGGTCACGATCAGGTCCATAACCAGACGTAGGTCTTCGATCCCGATCTATAGGTCCCTTATCTGGCCCAGGACGTCTCTCAGGCAGGTAAGGTCTGGGCTCGTGTCTAGGTGGTTCCTGAGGTCTTCTACTAGGTCCATAGCCCCCTTGGTCATTAGGTCTATATCCACTACCAGGTCTAGGCGACAGATTGGTCCATCCCGAAGGTCGATGATAAACGTCCCCAAAAGAATCCTGGTCGCATCTTGAATCCTTTTCATAATAATCATAATGAGGGTCAGAAATAAAGTCTCGATGCATATCCATCCTGGAATAAGGCACTGATGTCAATTCGCACATTCCTCTTGGTCCAGGTCCCATCCTCCTATTAAAAAAAAAATCAATCAAATATCCCTTCTCTTTTTTAAATAATCTATTGATTTTGTCATCAGCATTGTTAGTCTGTGCTTGCACAGAAATTGACCAAGAACTGTGTCACTGTGTATTTTACTGTGCAATGAAATTAGCCGTGATGCAATTCTACGGTGGATAGGTAACGCATCTGGTCACGCATGTGCCTTTAGGTACGTTAGGGTAGGTCGCGCACAGTGATAGCTAACCTAGTTAAAAATATAAAAAAAAAGTCAAGCGATGCACTAGGATACCAAGCATAAACAATTGCTCTCTTACATGAGTCTAATGCCAATGATTAGTTCATTCATGACTTTTTAGTTCCATCCATGTATATACATTTCAGGCAACGCTTGTTATTTTTTATGAGTCTTTTAATTAATATTTTAATTTCTTACACCTAAATGCTCTTTCGATTTATATTACCTGTAATTGAATCCTTCGCAATTAAAAGCTTTCTCTGAATCACATTCTCGATTACAGTCATCTATTCTTTCGCAGTCAATGGCTCGTCTGATGTGAATCTCCACGATCCTTTTACCGGACAAGAGTCTCCTGTAACAGGCTAAACAATTTTTTTTAACTAAAATTATCAAACTTGATAATCAATTTCGGAGATTATTATTTTTATAATTTTTCACAGTGCAGTAACTTACGTTGACAACTGTCACTGACATCTTGAACTATTATAATTGAATCCTGACTAGTATCTTTGAAGAATAATAGTATCAGTGTGATACTCCAAAACCACAAATGGGATAACATTGTCGTATAAAAATTTTGTCAATGGGTAAAACTAAAAGAAAAATACTGGATTGCTAATTATTATTTACATCCAACCGGAAGCTTCCTAATGGTTATATAAGATGGATCTGGCTGAGATCATCAATAATGGATACTTGTAAAATTTCCATTTTACATGCACATAACGATAATAGAATTTTTAATGATTTTTCATTAAAAAATAAAGCTTGTCAATTGCTTTTTAATTTTTGTCAACAAATTTCTAATCACAAAATTCACGTTATTATCCCTAATCACACATTACTCTAAATTCTTTCCTGCGCCTCATGATAATGTCACAGCAAGATAATACCAGCAATCTTCGCTTTTTTCTTTATAATTTAACGTGAGAAACACCAAACCGAAAACACACAGAAAAGTAGCAGAGAAATTCTAGACTCTCGTGGTTTTATAGAAAAGTGAACGTTTACGTGAGAATAGTGGGAGGAACTACTGACACTTTAGGGTGGGGTTTTGGCGTTACATGATCATTAATGATTAGCTCTGCCCAGTTCCTACCACCTAATAATATCATACACAAATCATTTAATCCGCACAAACAATTCTGCAGGATATGCTACAGTGACAGCTGATACGTCATTAGGAGTGTAATAATTGTACAAAAAATATATATTAAACTCCTGATGAGTCAAACAGTCTAAAATTACTCTTAAACTCCATAAAAGAAAATAAAAAAAGTTAATTGATTATTAAAAATAAAACAAAAAGCAATTCTGTTAGAAATATTTAAGTCTACAACTTTTTTTCCCCTAGGTCCTTATAACCAAGAGATCTTCGTGCCCCTAACAGTGATGCACTTTTTCCTGCGGACATAAACAATTATGCAATCTGACAAACATCCAGATACAAAAGATTCGTAAAGGCACTGTATAAGAAATGACGTCAGTCTAGAAAGGACCATCACCGGCCTGAAATCTGTCCTTGAAGATTAGTCAAGGTCACAATTATTCCAATTATTTCAGCCAGGCCAGATGAGGAGTCATTATATAGATGTATTTATGTGTATATAGGTATACTATCCATACAGATATATAAGTATAGTCTTTATTTTTTTTTATATTATCCCCCACCAGAAGTAATCATTAAATAATGAATATTCTTGATGAATCGTAGGATAAAAATTTTAGTAGATACTTCACGACTCCTGCAGTAGTCTTATAGTTACACAAGGAATACTTAGAGACATGCTGCGCAGGACGTCTGACTTCCGGTTTGCGTGCAGTTGTTTGCGCTTGAGACACTGTTACTTTCGACTGTCCTTTGTTACCGAGTTGTCTTAATTAATTATGAGAAATCTCAAGGTTTCTGAGACTCATAAGTACCGGGGGCCAATAATGTCTTCAACCTCCATAGTGATCGCCATTGTCAAGTTTTTGAGTAGCCGCTGGATTTGTTATTGAAAACAAATAAAACATCTGGAGATGTTGCCTTTTAAGATTTCAGTGGGTATTAAGGTGCATGGTGGGAATGATTATTGTCTCAAGGGAAGCCAAAGACTGGTTTTACCTTTGTGGATACATGCAAGCGCGCCATAAGAGTTCTTTCGTTCCCACGAGTGTTCAGGATTCGAAATTCCAGCAGGTAGGGGAACAAAGTGCAAATAAATCGTAGGCTGTACTCTGGAGCGGAAGCTGGACTTGGATGCAGTGAGTTAATTTGCATAGTGGTTAAAATCGGTGTCAATGCCGTTTCCCATTTGTCAATCCTAGATGCGTTAGGTTTGATAAACTATGGATTGTAGATTGTTATTATTTTCCAGAGATTAATTGGGGCTTGTATAAATATAAATTAGAGGTTTAGGTTAGGAATCATGAATAACTTACAACTTGGATTTTCAAAGACGTCAATTCCATGCCCAATGACATCGTAGTGATGTTTACGATCTGGTAGTATTCCTGGGAAGCCAGAATGAGAATCCTCGTAGTCATTTGAATTGTAGCCGTGGAAGCTGTGCGAATTGATTGGGCCATGATGATTTACAGGATTGGGATTATCTTTGTCATAAATGAACCGATCATTGTCAGCAGGTCTTGGACGTTCCGATATGCGAATGATGTTGGGGCTTTGACTGTGTCCATTTCCTGTAGAACCATAAGCACTTCCGGTTGGAGGACCAGGATTGTGCTCACTTCCGGAATTGTGATCAATCCAGTATTGATATTTTCCTGGAGTAGATCCACCAGGATTGGAATTGCTATCTTCATTGTAAATAGGTTTAACAGTTAATGATGATTCATCACTTATAGGTTTAGGAGTAACTGGTTTCCCAGTACTCAATGATGGTCTGCCTATGGAGAAAATGCCAAATCCACCAGGTCGAGGAATATCCTTATGATCATTGACGTCATCGAAAGGTCTTTGATTCTCATGATAGGTAAAACTGGAACCACTTATAGGTGATTTGTTATTGGGTCGACGATTCTTGTTTCTAATTATGTCATAGACTCTTCTGTCATCATCAAAGGATGAAAACCATCCTTGATTAAATGACGGTTTCCCATAAGGTCGATCCTGTACAGGTCTGTTTAACTGAAAGCCATTTGGTTTTTGTGGGTTTATACCATTTCCAAAACCAGTAGGATACCTGTCATTGGCAAAGTCATTAACGGCACTGCCATTACTCGGCCGTTTACCACCACTACCTAATTGGTAGAGTCTATCAGGCTCACAATCTGGTGAATCCTGACGTCTTATATAGACATCATAATCCTGGTCCTGATCTAGTTCTTCGGGATCAGGTACCCTGGATCCGATGGTACAAGTACCATTACCTTTTGAACTGATCCTGTAGGGATGAAAAAAATGAAATTTACACAATCATCAAGTCAATAATTCTTTGTGATCTTACCCAAAGCTAAAAACTTTACAGGTGTTGCGATTCTTGGAACATTCATTCTCACAATCTGTTACTGTATCCGCTGATGTCCTGATTAAGACGTCCTTGTCGGCCAATCGAGTACCAATGGATATCCTCGTGTAACAATCTACAAAAAGATTTCTACTTGTCATCCAATCAAAAATTTACTATTTTAACCGATATTAATTAATTTTTAATGATAATCACCGTTAGCTATGATTACAAGCTGATTATCGATCGTCAGGGTCGAGATTTGGGTAATCGATAAAAATATTATAAATAAAAAACAATTTTGAATCCTCCCTCCTCTAGTTGCGCACTTCATTTTTTCGTAATTCACAAAAAATTCTGCTTAATTTCATGTAACACTCCGAAACACAAAGATTATCATTTCTCTTCCACTATTAAAATTACTTTCGCGTAATACTTTGCACGCTGATAATAGATTTTAATTAGATCAAAAATTGTCACACTCGTATAATAAAGTATTTCGCAACACTGTTGAATTATAATTCAATGTCAATCATAAAACGCGACATGACGATCGGGTATACTTTATCGTCTATATATTTTAATTATAATTTAGCTAAGCTTGTTAATTATCTCGGCGCGGTTCATTATACTTTCGCAAGGTGAGTTGAGCCTCTTGCGATTGACTTCAGACTGAGAGCCTTAAGTAACTGTATCACTGTCTTATATGGGAGCACCATCCTTATACCTAATAGCTTCTTCTTCTACTTCTTCTACTTCGTTCACATTGGAGCACCCACCCATCCACAACAAGGACTGGATTAGTAAATCATTTATATAGTCACACCGACGTACAATAGTAGAAGATAATCACATAATCGCATATAAATCATGCTCCAGCTTTAATTACTGGAAATTATATGAGAAGCAAAAAATTAGCCAAACCTAAATAAAACAGTTACACCCAAATCTTAAAATGCGAAAGAAATGGTACTCTTACCCAAGTACTTCGAATTCCTGTTGATTAGCCAAGTGGCAAGTTGGAATCAGGATCAGAAGGATGTCAAGGACTCCATAAGGATTATTCTAGGAAAAAATGCATAGCGTTACAGGGGTGTGTTTCTATCGTTTCCTTTTCTCATAAAATCATCAAGTCAAATGATTACAAACCGACTACTAACCAAGATCATTTTACTACCTATTGTCTGGATAAGTACAGTTCAACTGCAATACTATTCTCGCACGAAATACAACAGATGCACGTGACATTTCTTCTTCGTTTGTTTCATCTGATTTTACGTCGCCGACGATTTTTGAGGTTAGCCATTGGAAGATGCGGTGATTGTCTTGTGCTTGACTTCTACATTTTGTACAGTCATATGGTCGTGATAGGGATACCTGAATTTTGAGAAACATTTCGCACCTGATTTTACAGTCCGGAAGTTACTTTCATGACTTCGCTAACCGGCGAATATATCAGGTGTATCTTTTCTCTATTTTAAATTTAAAGACGCGTCCTAATAGGCCTAGATGCATATTAAGCAGCTGCTTACGTAATGAAAATGAGATGAGTTACATGCAGACAAAGCTGGGACGTCACGGTTCGTGTGAGTCGCCCACACGGAATGAGTCATTATGCAATTATCATACCTTATCGTAAAACGTAACGTAAAAAGAAGCCGGGATTGAGATATTTCGATTGTGTACTTGACCAGATAAAAAGTACACGATTAAAGTATCATGAGAATTAATACATTGTATGTATTAAAAAAGTCATTGGCATGACAATTATTTAAAAGTGGCTGTACGTGGTACAAGCAATTCGATACTTACTTGCAAATTATCGTTTCGATTCCATTTTTCCGTTGCTTGAGGCCATGTCATCGACCCGCATGATTTGATTTTATACTTTGGTATTTTAGGCTTCTGTATTTTACACGACACGGTCGTGTACCCTTTGTTTTTGTATAATGGGAGACGGTAAGTTAAGCACTGTGCCACAGCACTCTACAAATAACTCATTGCGCAAAGTACGTTTTACTTCTCATTCTTGTTCTGCTTCCAAGTAACAATGATTGTTTACTCAACAATTAGTACAGCAGCCATTGATCTGCCTTTAAGATTCACAGAGCTTGTCTTTGCTAACAAGAAATACTTCGAAGGTTCTGTCAATTTGCTTGACTGACGGAAATTATAACCTAGACATCCTGTGGCAGAACAGAAGAGACGATTACTGTCAGATCAGAATCTCCAAACTTGTAACATCCGGAATAAGAGGTTGTACGAAAATTTAGTCACGCTTTGGTAATCTCAGTTTCTCAGGATTTAACTAGAGGGAAGAGATCCTTCTTAAATTATTAATTCTCGGTCCTTAACCTTAAACTGCGTTCACGCTGTTTCTTCCTCCAGGAATTTGCCATCTTGACTACGTCCCTGAACAGATATCAGGATTTCCTTTTCATCAAGCAGGCGTATGGGAACTTCGGATAGTTGCTTGAAACAATGCTTTGTAGGGTGTAACGCTCATCCCAAGGTCATGAATTTTCGCACAGTAATTTACACAGTGGAAGACTCAATGAGAGAGTCGTAAGCAGCTCACGCCATATTCTGTGGTCTACGGTTTCTCTACGCTGGAATCTAATAACTGTTTTATAGTTTGAATTTTAGGATAGGTTGGCAGAATCGCTGCGATTCTGTTTCGCCTATGGCAAATTCGCGTGACGGATTTACCGTTATGGATTCTCGCTACATGGTACGAGCCAACAATTTCCTGGTCCATTAATGGCCTTGAGTTTCTCATTGTCATTTATTATGCCACCAGTACTTTTTTTTCACTCCATTTGGCTGTGATCGTCTGTGGATAAATCATTCACACAAATTTTTATGTATTCTTCTTGTTGCACTTTTTTTTTAGAAATTCTTTTCAGAATTGATATACAAGTTGTGTATTAATTTATAAGGAATTAAATTAATTTATGATAGGATTTCAGTAGAGGTTCACATAGTATAGGAAATATATACTGTATTTAGTAGAAAACTCTGTACAAATGTGATCCAAAGAAACGGTTATAAACGAGCAAATCAATATAATGAGAACGCATTAGGATTATCGAGTTCAGCCATTTTGTCTTTCTCTTCGTACAGGCAGTGTGCTAGTTAGTAATAAATATAAAAATAGGAAACAAAATATAACAGTCTTTACTGTCGGCTTTGTAATTAAATGAATTTTTTTTATAAAAGCTATTAATACGACGTATTAACAAACAAGCGCTAGTTGATTAAACCGTATTGCGTCACGATTATAAAGTATATCACAATATACTAATTAAATTGGAGTTACAAACAAATGATTGACAGACTAATCACCTATGACTGCATCAATAATTTTATATTCCAGGATAATTTTGATTAATCTTATAATAATCCATAATTAAACGTTTCAACGAATATCAGCGGAATGCGCCAAGTTTATAACATTATTCATGGATACACAATAGTGATTAGACATAAAGTTTGGTGCAAGAGTTCCAAAAATTCTCTTTCTTTGATCTAACTAGTGAACAATCATGATCCGCCTTCCTTCGCAGTAAAAAGAAACAAACATCAATAATTATTTTACCAATAACTCCATCAACGCAAACTTATCTAATTAGCACATTTTTATCTTCATTTAACAACAAGCTGGTGGCCTTTCCTGAATAGCAAACGCTATACTTTTATCTGTCATACTTTCCTCGCTAGAGGGACTAAGCGGCATATCCGGACTACTCAGCCCGGAACTGACGGAATCATAAACTCTAAGACTAGTCATCAAGTCACGACTTCCTGAGCTCAATTTAGCAAGACCAATAGCGATAGCCAGAAAAACCTGTTCGATTCCTTCGTTGTGAAGAGCTGAAGTCTCATAATAAGTCGCTCCAATATTGACTGCATATTTTCTACCTTCCTCCGGATCAACCTTACGTTGATTTTCGAGATCACTTTTATTACCAACTAAAACGAGTACCATAGGTTCCTCAATGTTCCTCCTGAGTTCGTTTACCCAAGTCTTGATGGCAGTGAAGGTATTATACTGAGTTAAGTCAAAGACTAATAAAGCTGCATTAGCACTTCTGTAATACATGGGTGCCATAGATCTGAATCTTTCTTGACCAGCAGTGTCCCACACCTATGTAAAACAAATATAATCAACAATTATTCCCAAGTATTGTAACAGAAAAAAAGGCGGTATATTCAAATAACTAAACCTGAAGTTTAACTCTTGCTTCTTCCAGGTTGACCTTACAGGTGAAGAAAGAGGCTCCTATCGTGGGATTTATGTGATGATTAAACATTTTCCCAACATATCGGACGATCAGACTTGTTTTTCCAACGCCTGCAATATATAAATAATATTAAAATTTAAACATCCCGCCTTGAGGTAGCCATGACGGCTGCGGTTTCGAATCGCCTTCTCGGAATACGAAAAAATAAACATATTAAGGCCATATCTTTGTCAATGAATTTCCTGGATAGATGACTAAGTGTGTGGCTGGAATGATTAATACCGTACTGTATCGATTAGATCTATTAATGTTAGCTAATTCGTTCTTTGTATTCTGTACAGCTGATACTTAAAATATTTCAAGGCTAAGAATGTCTACCTAAATACATTTTGTTGATATATATATATATTATCACGATTATATTAGTCCTGCCATGACGTCATTCAGATATAGTTCATCTACGAGTAAAATACGATTTTAAGAAATCATCTGATTATATATTTCAGTGTAAAGAAATTCCAGACTCTACAGTTTGCACATCGAGCGACGATAGCTTGATAAGATATACGTAATTGATGTCTGCTTGAAAATTATCCTAGCAATTGTAATACTCTTGTCCTCTTATGCCTGTATGCCCATAATTTGTCACACAAATCTTAAACAAAGCTGCTTATAACACACTTGGGTTTTTGGCGTGCCATTCGATACTTTTAAACGTTTTTTATCGTAAACAAGAGCATATGATAACGTAAGAGAACTGGGTACGGTTATTCTACTGATATTAATATTGGAATTTCCGAAAAGATAACGAACGATATATTATACTGACGAGTGTCGTGCTTAACGTTATGAATTATGCGATCGAAAGTAATACTCTGGATTAAGAATTTTTTTTTATCAGCCCACTCTAGATAAAGCACTCAATTATTTAATTCAACTAATAATTGTATTTCTGAAAATTTTACTATTTTTCCAAATAAGACTCGTTAACGGATACGTGTGTCGAATAAGGTTGAAAATTGAAGTATTTGATTATGAATTTACTTACCAACGCAACGATTACGTTATTGGATAAGAAAACAATTGAGAAAAAGAATTGGTTGATTTTTGAACATGCATTTAATCGTAATAGGATAATAGAGCTTGTTGAAATTATTCGTTCAGCAGCATCGGATGCTCTCTCGCAGGATCTACCATAAATGTGCTCGAGTCAGCCTGGCTCCAGGTTATGCAATGAGAAAGGGAATATTTACCAGAAGTGCGTTACTGTGACAACAACTTACCCTGTGAACCTAACACCACAACCTTCCCTTCCACAGTTCTCATGATCTACTTTGAGCACCGATACACATAGTCAATGAGAGACTTGAATAATACAGTACAGTAGCTTCTTCCACGAGCAAAGCTCTTACAATATCCAACAGTTTTGACGTTTCGTCTCGTTCTTCACTCACGACATTGTTGTTTACTTTCGTTGGAGACCTTGATTGTCGATGGTGGAAACTGTCTACAGCGTCTTCTGGGAGTGATACGTAAAAATATAAAATGCGGCCATTGTATTCTTCTTAACCAGACTTGGTAAAGTAGTTTCCTATGCTGCTGACTCTCAGTAAAGTAGAACACGGCCATTTTGTTACGACAAGAAACGCCATCTACTACAATGCCGGCAGGGATGGCAAGAGCGACAAGAGGAAACGGAGGTTTTTCACTTTTCTGATCATTTTATGAGTATTAATAAGTATCTAAATAAATAATTATGCATAGTGAGTGATAAACAGAGCATTGGTATGTATTAAAATGACACAGAGTTTACTGACGAGATGTTATTAGGAATATTGATAAGTTTTGAATGTCGGATTGATCTCAATGGAATTTTCCTACCTTCGTCGTTAATTTTGAAAGTGAACGCATTGTTTTCAGACTTGCTTAATTATATTAGATATATAATCAATAGGCGATGGCTAAAAGTCTGTAAGCATTGTAAAGTATGAATTCGTATTGAAAATTAACTCTGAAGGATCCTCCCTCGGTTTAGATTATGCTAGGGGATTAAATTGCGTTATCGGAAAAGATGGCAGGCAGTCAGCACATCGTAATGTACGTTACCCTCGAGGCTGAAGTCGAACGCGATCAGCTCCTGTGAAATGAACCGTTCAGCGGGTACTTCGTTGAATTTTTATGCGATCTCTTAGCTCAGCCCAATCGGACTCAGTCCTGGATCTCTTTGCCTCTGGGACGGCAATTCGCGAACGCGCAAAATTTCTTATTCCATGGACGCCTTGCGGAATGGACTTGTTTTGTTTCGAGGAACGTAGTAATTTTCCAGGCGACTACGTAAGGCACCGAATATCAGTATTGGATTCGGCAAGAACTGATAAGCCTATTACACTGATCCTTGATTAAATTATTATTTTATTCTAAACGAGGATTCTGCCCTCTCGTTCCTTTTCGAATATTCATCGTTTATGATTGTATACTTTTGTTTTCAAAGGGACAGCAGTTTTTTCTTTTAGGAATTTTGGGAATATCTTTTCAAAACTTTTATTACCCGTTACGTTAGATTATTCCGACGTATAAATGTTGCTTGTGGCGTGGGTAGCATTTTCAAAAATCGAGAATAACGTCGGCGTTAACTGGAACGGCCATCGTCGCCTGTAAGGTGGCGCTGAATAGTAGAGACCAGGATGAAATAGGGGTTGGCTGGGAGGGAGGAGAAACCAGGACCAGTAATCTCCGCTCAGAGCTGCTTCTCTTCTGCGTAATTTATTGCGACTTGCCAACGTTCCGCAGGGTTGAATCCAACACGTGCCAATTCTTATAAAACGAGACTGAAAATGGGAGCTTTAAAAAATTAATTCTATCAGATTAACATTGTAAATTTTGATCTAGCTAAAATCTCAATTATCATTTCCGGTGACACGTGAATCGAATTTTAATAATTAGAATCTGCTCGAGTAGTTCAGGATTACGTCATCAAAAATTGAAATTACAATCTCAAATCTCTGTCGAGCTTTCTAAAAATATCTCAGTCGATTGAATTAATAACAGCGAATGATTAAGCTGCTTCCGTTGCGAAATTTAACATCAGTGTTATCAAAATAGATAAAACTCATCAAATGCCAACACTGAAGCAATCGCTGATACTTTAAAAGTAAAGCGTGTATATAAGTACTGAAAAAGGGATCAATATTTAGAATTACAACTAATCAAACACAATAATTAATTCTCATAATTTTCTCCCTAGAAGTTTCCGTCACCAAGTAAAATATCTGCAGCTGCATCCCTGTGCGTACAATATAGTACGTATTATACGTGGGTGAAGGCGATCAACAATGGCGGCACGACCTCAGGAGGCTCCGTTCTCCGTTCTCTGTTCCCGACGCCATTTTACGTTGATTACGATGCGGTTAGCTCCTTCCAACCTCCGTTCCAAGCCGACCTCATCCTCCACCTCGTAGCAACCCCCCTTCCGGCACGTCTCTACTACGATTCACCAGCATGAACTTGCTGGCTGACTGTTCCTCTTCTCTTTCTCCTTTCCCCTCTGCACTTACACACAATCAGCTTGGCCAACACAGCCCACCCTTCCTCCTGTCTCACTCCATTTTCATCCCCAAACCATTGCGAATCCTCCTGGCCACCTTCCATACCATGGGCATCCCCAGGATTCCCTATAGCTACCAGTGTACACGCCAAGTAGTAGAGTCTGTATATAGTTCAAGCTGAACCAATGATCTATTGTTCTTCATCATATTTACAGGGCAACCAACCGGAAGTGCCAGCCATACTTCGTTCTATGCCCGAAAACTTATCCATTACAGGATTCCTTCGTCCCGAAGTTTTGTGGTCATAAACCATTCCCGGTGATATGTATTTTGGATGGATCGATGCAATTTCTAGGTAACTTTTCTACTTCTGGATAAATCACTTGCCATAATTCCATACAATTGATATAGAATTTTGTTACAGGTACGTGCCGTATAGGACCATAATAGGAATCATGCTGTTCGTACGAATAAAAGGTCTTAAGGTAATATTGAACTAATTTATAATAATTCTATTTCGTTTGTTCATCTCTTTCATGTTATGATATAACAGATGCGACCTGGTTTCTAGTTTAATTTAACCTACAACCGTATTAATTCTTCAAACCGAACTACAACCTGGCTTAACGACCCTATTGCTCGTTAACCATCAAATCTATTTGCACGGGTCCCTCAAACAGATTTTCCCTCCGAGCAGACTCACAAACTACCATAACCGATCTGTACCCGAGCAATAATCAGGATAGTGTATGTACGTCTAGTATAGTACCTGATGTCTAGTATATTTCTAAGTTACATAAGAGTGTATCTGATTACGTTGAATTATCAGGAATCAAGAGGAAAATAGAAAATGGCAAACACGCGACTGACGTCCCTCGAGGCTGCAGACTACCTTTACGTAGTATCAAGAAAGACTTCAGAGAAGGATGAGGGTGTCGTAAGCAGAGACGGAGAGAAGGTAAAGGAAAAGGTGGACCTAAACGTGGCGGACGTCGCTTGCTAGCTCGCCCAGGGGGTCGTCTCACGACGTTCGTCGTCGTCGTCGTCGTCGTTGAGTTGATTGTCGCAGATCTTATTATCCCCTCTTGTTCTAGGGAGGTCTAGAGCAGGACCCTGAGCATAGGACGGGGATGGCAGCACAAGGGTGGCATAGGGTGGTCCTGGGTACCCCGGCCCGGGGATAACCTTGTTAGCGCTAATGACGGGCTCTGCCACGAGCTGCGCGAGCCAAGTCAGGGCCGTAGCGCGTTTATGACTCTTTGAGGGCTCCACCCCTTTGTGCGGGGCTTGACTTCCTAACTACAATTTGGGCTGATGGTAAGATGACTCTCGGTAACGCTATCTTTGGATAAAACTACGTAATCATTTATCATAACAGTTGCACAGCACAATGTTACATGGTTCAGTCGAATGTTTTTAATATTTGAACTATATTAATGTATAACGTCCTAACTTTTTGGCATCTCTACAAAAGACTTGATGTTAACCCTTGAACGTTAGTATATCAATACTCTTTAATGATTCTGTTTATAACAAGTATCTGTTTACGTAAAATACTTAAATATCGATTATTACCTTCATGCAGTTGAACTTGCCGGTATCCCAGGATTATAACAAGACATTACGTGGAAAAGTAATGATCTAAGAACAAACAATAGGTTGGGGTGTAAAATGGCTGAGAGAAGAAAGGGCTCCCAGATAGCACAAGGTAAAGAGCATAGTCTCCATTAGACCGTAAAACGAGGTAGAATCGCAGAGGCAATGGCGTCGGCGTCTCGAAACAAACGACGCCCGATAGGAGCGAACAAGCAGTGAATCACCTAAGCACTTGTTTACCAAGAGAATCAGGATTCAGGGATGCCAACGTTCCGAGAGTCCCGGAATTCAGCCGGTTGCTTTCCAGCCCACCGCAACTCCCAGCATCCACCACCATCACCAGCGAGTAGTGCCATACACCAACATCTTTCTATCTATCCCTATTCCCTTGGTTCCTCTCTCTTTCTCTCTCTGTTCCATTCACTCGTTCTCTATTCCTGATTCACTCTCCATCTCACCCACAACCAGCAGCTACCCTCTCCGCACTCTCGCATACAGTTTTACAGATACGGCACTGCTGGAATCGCTAAATGTAATTCGGTTAAAAGGGTTTTAGAAATACAATGCATATAAACATGAGTGGTTCCCACCCTCACGTATCCAGAGGCGAACTTCAGAGGACTTTTGCCTCTCCACTCCACGATTCTGAAATCCCAACCGACAGGATGGATACAGTGGGGTCCCCTAACCGGGCTATAACGTTTCGAGGATCGGATACTACAAACTAAGGAAATGGCGATGGCAGCACTGCTTGACCGAGGGTTGTCACTTGCTGGAAATGGATCAAGAAGTGGATGAAGAGTCGATGACTATGGCGAAACGTTACTTGCTGATGGAGAATGACTCTCTATGCCAACATGAAGAATTGAAGATAATCAGCCTGCCTTGGATTGGGTGTATATTCGATCCTCTATCGGTTGTCATGCACGTTCAATGACAAAGAACCAATAGATTTCGCGGTTCGATGAATCTGACCAATTACTAAGCATGCCTACTGTACGCGAATCTCCCTTCATTTATTACTCATTGATTCTCTTCTCTCGCTCAATGGCGACGTTTCGCGTATATTTTTATGTATGGTTCTATACATATGTAGCCGTACAGAAAGCGCATATTACTCCCTGTGTCATATTTTCTACGACGGCTATTTGTCAAATTAGGTAGTGCGTTGCTGCCTCATATATTTTTTGATACACAGCCAATGGTCTTATAAGATTATAATTTATGAGATAAATGGCTGCTGTGGATTCTATTTTCTCTTTATTTTTCCTTTTCATTTTTGTCGTATTGGACATCAGACTAGATTCGTATAAGCTATTGAGAAGTTTGAATCCTTTGGTTTACCCGAGTTATACTTATAGCCACTTGGGGATTCCGCGAAGTGCAAAAGTTTTATGGTTTATTTTTCTGAAATTGTAACGCGACAGTTCGTTTTAATACACTTCGTCGTTATATCTTGGAAAATCAAAGTGCCTTCACTCGTCGTGATTATTCACGAGTACTAAAATTTCCCAGTGGAAAACGGGGACGGATCCTGGCTCGGCGCCATATTACCGTTTTCCACCGCATAAATGACGTAAATGGAAGTAACAGTAAAGCTTTTTGGAAAACACGAGCGTTACCCGCGCACCAGCAGGGCGTTTACTTTCCGGAAATTAACATAAACGTTCTACTTTCTTTAACAAACACAGTCATAGGTACAGTCGAATTTAACGCCATTTTCAGTAATTAACACTGTACTTACCATAGTCTTATAAAAATAGCTGATACTAATGTTCTTGTCAATTGTATCAATTTTTTTAGCAATCTAGATAATATCAAACAATTTTCTTGGAGAATACTACTAATCGATGATACAAACTATCAACAAACTATAGCGATTGGATACGCCATTTTGCTGTTGGGAGGTCAAAGGAGACAAGTCGATAGTACTAATGGACGAGCCAGTTGGATAATCGACCAGTTATCATAAGAAGACAGTTAGGAAGATCAATCGTGAAGTCAGTATTGAATAATTCATTTTGAAAAATGTGGATCTTATTTCCTTGAGATTTTGGAAAATAATTCTACAAGAAATTCAGGCAAGCAGAGAAATTCTTTCTCTTTTATTTTTTTAAAGGTTATTTCAATATCTACATATATTTATATCTGCTTTTATTCTCATCCAGGATGCGTACAGACATCGATCCACGTTCTTCAAATATTTCCACTTCCTGCTCTGGTACAGTCGTCTACCTCCTTCCTTGGAGGGAACATTTCCGAACGGGTGCCTCGCGATTTCCGGTTCCCCAGCCTCCAGCCGAGCGCGAAACTTCACGGAATTCGTAACTGGGAATTAGCATGTCATAAATATCTGATGGGCTTGGAAATGGCGACTTAGCGATGTACCTTTCCCTCGTCTTTCATCTTCTTCTTTTCTTTGCCTTCTTCCAGGCATGAGTCACGGAACTGCCCGACGACCCACGAATCATTTCTGATTTCGAATTAATATACGTATACCTAAGGAAGGGATGAGTTTGTTGAAATATTCTCATTTTACGAGCCATATACCCAATCAGCAGCCATCATGTAAATTTTCGACAATCCCACTTCACCCTAGCAACCCCTTCTCCCCGTGGCTCTTCAACCCCCTCTAGTTGCCACATAGCCACCCTGTAACTACAGTATCCATGGCTTTCTGTAATGTATGAACATTCACGTACTTACAACCCACTGTAGTTTATGGAGAAACAAATTCCAGAATGTTTTCTTCCCATGGGATTTTCCTAACGGCATTCCTCAACGCAGGGATGATTCTTTAAGGGTTGGTTCTTTAAATAATTCCTGCCGCTCTATCGAGCGGCGAATTACTCTTTTTCCTTCTTTTTTCATTTTTAATCGTTTTCGTATAATTTATTTTAGGAACTTCTCGCAATATATTAGGTTCTGGCATCACATTCTCTATTTCTTACTCTTACACGAACATTATTTACATTCACGTCACATATCATAAATACTTGCTCCTCGTATGTATATATATATTCAATATACAACTATCGCCTAAATTAATAACACAAATTCGGAATCGTGCTTAAATACTTAAAAATCAGTATAGGCTAAACTTGTCATTTTCTAACGTCCCTTTGGCCAACCATAATTTCATCTTGCATAATGGCCACAATATTATTTCAAATCGGTTCCCTGTCAGTTTTTATTTTTAAAATTCCTTCGCTACCATACGAAAATTTTAAAGCGTAATAGGTACATAGGTACTACTATATACACAATCGGTTCTCTCAAGAACTGATAAAAATTATAATTAATTATAGAAACACAATTAACAATCTCTCATCTCGAACCGATTGCAATTGTTAACTACATTCTGATCGTAATGCAATTTGTCGACGCGATCGACTTCGACGTGATCGACAGAGTCAAAATGGCAAGATCATGATTATCGATCGAGTCCTAAGTAAAAGCCTAGACAATTTTTATTCAGTGCTCGCCGGCCCTCATCGTTGGCCCCCTATTTACAACGAGGTCAAGTGGCTGGTTCTATTTACAAAGATTTCATCTAGAGATCCATTCGTAGAAAACTTCAAGTCGTTCCATGAAAGAACCTGAGAGTGATGGAGATATTAGAATCCATCGCAGTCATTATATATTAAATATTATTCTTCACGTTACACACTCCACTGTTAAACTGTCTCTTTCATTTTCTTCAGAACCTCCACGTAGGCGACATCCGCAACCTGGACCATTTTACACTACATAAGGCCGATAAAGTGGTTCCTGAATCTCGGTGATTCCCCGTTGACTCTCCTGAGACGAAGATCGTCCCTCTTCCGGTACGCTGCTACCGCTCACGCTGACGTCACTTCCGGTTTCACGATCCACGCTTCGCGAACTTCCGGTCTCATCGACCTTCCCAGTCGCTCTTGCTTCCTGCTGCGCCTTCTTACTACGCTTCCACTTCATTCGCCTGTTTTGAAACCATATCTTTACCTGGAACAAGAATTCATTAATTATCACAATGGATTAATTAACCAAGATTTCAATTTGATAATTTATTACTGTGAGTATACACCGGTTATATATTATCTTGAGAATAAATTCTCATACCAGTTATCTCGCTCTCTCTACATTTTCTATGTACTTATAGAAAAGGATATAATGGAGTAAAATCGCACGTGACTTCCCATTCGATATTGGAATCGCACCAGGCAGTAAATCAGCCAGGATGGGAGACTCGATTTTCTACCCCCTGTCGTAAGAATACGATGTAAATCTTTCGGACAACATATCATGTTCCACCCCAGTCGTATTACCTTCCACCCTTCGTGGAACACACCTTCTTCATGCTCGTACGAATACGAATCACTTTGGGATTTTGACGACTCGCTGGTATATTCCAACAGGAATTCTCCAGAGTGAGAATATTTCTAAGACAAGAGAAATTCTTGTGGAATAAATCAACGTGGGAATTTTTTAAACTAAACCGTTGTCTTTCGGCGATCAAATAATTGGTGAGAAAACTAATAATTCTTTATTCTAAGATTAATCGGTATCTGTCTCTGTACGTATGTACAACGTTAGCGTAAGGATCTTATCACGATCAACCAATCAATGATTGTTGTTTGATCCAACGAGCTTAATCGATTTAATTAATCCAATACGAGCTGTCCGCGATTACAACATCGTTACGCAATACTCCTTGATCAACTGTTTATAAAATTTAATCAACCGTATGCGAGAGGCGGTTAGCTAGAGCCAATTAAGTTTGACAGGTGAAAATCTAACATAATTATTATTTTTGAATTTTATTGACTCTAGATACAGTAAACTATCTGGTTCGATTATCATAATCAATGTAGATCAATTAAATATGTATCGAGAGTTTAAGAAATCAGGGTTAAAAGTCATGGATTTCTGGTCGCGGATATGTCTGTCTCTCTCTTACGCGTGTAAGTAACCATAAGTCCGTCTCTCTCGCACTCATTGCTGGTATAGTAAATTATTACTAAATTCTAAGGTAGATACCTTCTCCGTTAAATAACTTATTGTCATGATTCCAGTACGATCCACAGTGTCTTCTGATTTCACGAATATTCGAAAGCTGTATTCATTGAGAGGAAACAAGTGCTCAGGAATTACCTTGGATTTCTGCAATTTTTAGTAAAATTTTCGCAAAGGCGGCTGGGTGCATCTAAATGAGTCGGACTCGAAGGCTCGAGGTGGAATCGGTAAAATATCGAAACAAATCAGGGACTGAGCCGCCATAACTCAGACTTTCGGACGTCTGTTTGCCGTGCGATCCGTCAGAGCTCGTAAGCTTTGGAGTTATGTTTAAGTTGTTGAACTATGCGAGATTCGGAGGGGAGGATTATTCAGGGATTTCTCTCAAGGGTCTTTTTCCCCCACTCCTCATTCAGAAATTCCAAGCTTGACAGCTCTTGCAATTTACAATCCATAGGTGAGGCACTATTTCATTCCTTGATGCTTGAGACAGGCCATTATATTTTATTCATTTATTTTGCTTTGCCTAATTACTCAATCATCGTTCTTTAATTGTTGTTATGTCTTTACTTTAATCTCACCTGCGTTTCTGTAAGCATCAACGAAGTCGCCACCTCGAACCTCTTTGGTCTGCTCAGGTATTTGTTCTGTCGAAATTGTTTCTCGAGCTCCAACAACTGCTGAGACGTGAAGGCCGTTCGCGGTCTTCGTGTTTTTCCAAGCAGAGCGTGTTGAGCTGCGCAACCTGAAATTAATTTTGGGATATGTTATAATCAGAGGGGGATTGATTAAGGTTTTTTTTTTCGTTGTCTTTTTCATATAAATTATTTTACTAAAGATCTTTGCAATGTGTACACTACGTAGGGACCGTTCGTTATAACTATCGGGGATGATCCAATAAAAATCATCGAATGCTAATGTAATTATCGCGAGTGTAAATCCCTATGGGTTACCGGGGATGATTTGGGGTTAGACGAAGGGGTGGCGAGACGCCCCTGCAATTAGCCCTGCGAATGACTCTTGGTCATGGGGTGAACTCCGAACTTGGCATCCATAGGCGTACGTAGTAAGGGATCTGGAATCTCTAAATAAATATAAGAAAAAAATATTTCTAAGTTACATCCCTTAAGATTAGATCTTTTATGTTCTGTATACTGTTGTACTATGCGTTTGCCGGGTAGAATCTACTGTCACTTTCAATTTGATCTACCGTTGATCGCGAGGCTAGAACTAAATTTGCCAATTGTAAGGGTGAACTTCTCACTGAACCTTGCGTCATTGGCTTAAAGTTAGCCCCAACTTAAATAGCAAGTGCGCGACCGGCTGTCAGTGTTTGTACACATGGCAGCGTTTAGTTAGAATGCATTCGGATTAGCAGTGAGTGATTCACTTAGTTGCAACCAGGTATCGCGACAGTGCACACTCTACCGACAGTGGGGTGGTTCTGATTATTATTTTAGGGTCGGCAAATTTGACGCCCTATAGAAAAAAATAACACTTCATCCCTTAGCTAAAGGGGTTTGTGGCTAGCCATAGATATAACATTTTATAGAAAAGGTTTTCCAATAAATATTAAAATAAATGGCAGCAACGAGATTGAATCGATGAACAAAAAGGTAGAGTCATTCGAATATGGAAAATTAAATTTTCCAAAAAATGTCATTTCAGTGTTTTTTAATTTGTATTTTTGTTCCTCATTCATAGAAGTACGTCTTATCTTTACCAAACAGTGCTTTATCAGTGATAAAATCCTAGAAAGGTATATCTGTTGTACGACAATACCTATGTAAAATTCTAGGAGATTCTTAACCAAGAAGGTATTAAGAAATTGATTGATTTTCAGAAAAACAATCTAAATTTTATCTACCAGCTAATAAGTAGTCGTGATATTAAGTGTGTACGTCGCTTTAGTATAGAATGTATGGATGCATTATATTTGTTTTTAGTGGACAGTTTTGATTTTGAATCATGGGCCACGTGTCGCCACGAGTGTTAATCCAAGCGTTAACAGCCAGTGCGTTTGGTTTCCTTATCTTTGGCTACGTAAAAAATTCGGGAGAGTAACAGATTTTCGATTATTTATCTGCGGCATTAAGCCGCTCGTGTATTTATTTAATTGTGATTGCCCATATGGTGAGTTTTGCCACCATGGAATTACACTAGCGAGCGACCCTCCTTGTTACGTATTTTTATTTCTCACTTAGATAATAATTTTATTCCAAAATAAAATAAATTAATGTCACTGACTGTACGTTTGTCCATAGTATATATATGTGTCTAATGTACAGCTAGGTTCTTGATATAATACGATGTACAGTCTAGTATGGGATTTTCTATTGATACAGATAGAATGGCTATTTAGCATTTAGCATTTAACGTGTAACGTTTAGCGGGCTATTTATCGCTAAGCTAAGGGTGGTTTACCCCCTGCTGGTCACATATGGCCGATGATTTCCTGGCCGTCGTTCCGCGACAATTATTATTTGGACCGTTGCGTCAAATCCTACCCTGTCATGATTCACTTTTATGGGACTTTTTTTCAATTCGCATACACCCGTTATGGTATAACCATTAGGATATTTAATACTCGTCCGTATGCGCAGTTACTACCTCAATTTGACAATATCAAACAGCCTGATGCACATTAGACAATAAAATTATACATTTATATTCATATAAGGTAATATAATTTTTTTTATAGACTCATTGAAAATGTGTAACATTAAAAATATTTTTATTTTCAGAAAGAAAAGGATAAATTTCAATTTCCATTGGCTCTTATTATATCTGACCAGAGAAAGGACTTTCAAGGATGAACCAAAGGAAGATGACATTTATTGAAAATAATAAAGGAGAATGGAAGATTGACAAACGCTATAGGAGAACAAGTAACAATATTCATGGGAGCAGCAAGGTACCCCTTGAGTATTTCATTCTGTGAAGGGATGGCAAGTGACATACGGCAGAGGGTAAGTGCCAAGGGTTGGTAGATGGCGGATGGCAGTCGCTAACTAACTACAAATACCCCGTGGCAAAATAAATAATATAAATCCAGAGTTTACCCTGCTAGTCTACCTGGCGAATGGTGGAAGGCATCGAGGTGAACTCCGGGAGCCAATAGTCAAAGAGGATCCAACGGAAGAGGCCAATCGGATGTCAGTATTAGAAAACGTGATGCCAGTCGGCTCGCTGCTTACTGCCATAAACGGTGACAGATGTCAGTAAACAAGGGGGGCGGCTTTATCGAGTGGACAATCACTATTCACGCTCTTATACGTGACGGCAGGGGGTTGAAGTTATGTAGAGAGAGTGGTGAGTGAACTAGGTGTGGAGTGAAGTCGGGACTACCCTGTGGACTAAAAGTTCTACCCCCCATCCGACCTTTATCATGATAATTTAATTTATTTGGGGTCCTATTAGCCGTTTCAAGCCTGGCCACCCTTAAATCGTCCCGATCATCGCGGCGGTAAACACCACCTATTATCTGTACTTAACGCGCACCCTGCAGAACCTGTCTCCATCCCCCTTACTGCACTACAGCTCATGCATGGAAGAATTCTACATGTTACCCTGTACTACCTCTATGGGTATAGTTACAAATCTTAAGGTTCTACCAAATACTTGCTAAGGGTTGCTTGGACTGTCACAATTTTTCATAATTTTATAATTTGGTTTTGCTTGATACGTTCTTCCTGTCTCAGTCTGAAATTTCAACTGACTCGGTGGTACGTTTTTTTCTTCTCTATCGATTACCACCCTGGAGGGGATGGCTAACGAGTAACAACCCTCGTTAACGGAAGGTTCGTTTAATTGTAACTAAATACTCCAACGAATCCAGAGGGTTGATTTTTTTTTTACTTTTTTCAATCCACTACCAAAGAGACAATGCCAATTGCAACCCCTAGTCATCTGTCCAGATCAAAGTAACTACCTTGAATTATTTTACAGAGTAAAAAATTCTTCATCCCTTACAACTCTACGTCGATACAGTATACGCGTAAGTTATAACCAAATTGCTGATACACAGTGCGTATCCCCGATGGTCGCAAATACCAAGGGGTTGAATATCCATACGAATTGAAAATGGCCACCCTCTAATGGACAGCAATTACCCAACAGCGAATTGCAAATTGAAATTAGCCGCCTAAATCGGCGTGTATACCTCCTAACCGCTCGGCAATGCCACGAGGGTGGTAGGGGTGCCGTGGTGGGAATGCAGAAACGGGGGTAGTTCGGTAACAGGGGTTGGGAATCGCTCGGATAGGATAGAACGGTAGAAGGGGATAACGACTTGGTCGTTTGCGTGTGGTCGTTCGTGTGCGCCAGGCCCCGCCTTCAACCCCCAGGTCTCGTAACGCCTCCCGAATTATCCACCACCACCACCACCCCCTACCACCCCTAAAGCTCCCAGCTAAACGAATCTAGCTAGCCTGCAGAGCGAGCCAGTACACCACCACCCTGCCGTTTCTCGAGAAGTTAGCCAACTTTTATCAGGCTATTTTCCTTACCCGGAATGGCCGAATTTAATCCCGAACTCGGCTCACAGGTCGCCACAAATCACGCCATAAACATCCACTATGTTACTTCTTATTTCTGAGCTCAAAAACTTCCACGTTCGTTTCCAAAGTGTCATATAAGTTCTGCACCTTCTGACATGGCACATATACCCAATACACTATACGGAAAATATACCCTGCAAAATTTTATTCGATACAAAATAACCCCTGTGCATCCATATACGCCTATACATTTTTTATATTAAAACTAACACACACTATTCTCTACGTTTTCTTCATTCGATCATACGTTTTGTATACATATTTATTTACTATTTGTAAATCCATTCAACTAACTCAACATTTATTTTCCTGCAGATTACGTACGTCACTCTGCATATGCGTATACCTATATGGATATATGTACTATGGATGGGAAACGTGAAACGAGGCAACGTGGAACGTTACACATCGGGTAACCAAGATCTGTTTGCTTGCGGACGGCCAAACTAGCTGGCAGCTAATTCAGAAACACCATTACCACCTATACTATACTCTATATGGTACAGATCCAGAGAACGTATATGCATTTGTCATATATATCTGTATACAGTATAACTGGTATAACAGTGACTGATGAATACACCGTATTAACTATCTGGACTGACGATAAATTTTCTGTAATAGTCATGAAGGAATTATTACTGTCTGATTTAAGAGCGTATTACAATTATTTATTTGATACTCGAATACAATGTGCATGATTTTATTTTGAATTTTGCCGCGCCATGTATGATTATGCTTTATCGATAACACGATTAATATGTTCAGATTAAATTAATACAAATGCCAGACTTCTTAAGCAAATAGTAGTAATCCCACGCAATCGGTACACCATATGCTGTTACGCGGGTTATATCTGTATCTATGGATGTTAAAAAAAAGATAGAAAAGTGGATACTGTATAAGCGTGAGAAAACTAGAGACAGAATTGATCGGTGTATATAATTTAATCAATTCATTTGATCGTATAAATTCTTAGCTAATTATTCGACAAATGAACTGGTGCTTATTGATATTTTTATAGTCATGGACAGGGTTGTGATAATTGATAATTTTTTTTGTCTAAATAGGCTACCAGAAAAAAGCACGTGAATTTACGAAGAGTCTTTGTCAGAAATGAAATTGCCCATTTATTGGAGTATAAGCCTGTAGGGTTGCCATGGAAACTTGCCAAAGTTCGGAGGAGGGGCTGAGGTTGAAAGAAGCCCCAGGACGACGAAGGGGATGAATAGACGGATGAATGACGCACAATTAACTAATTAAATCATCCGGCGTATTTTCCCCTCCCCTACCACCCCCTCTCAGACTCTGTCTCTTGAGTATCATCCCCTTCTGTTTGGAAGACTCGCCGCCATCTCTTCGCCATTGTTTCTACATTCGCAATGCAAGGGCGTCTATGTCAGGAAATAAAAATTCTCCTCGCGTTTACTTCTGGTATGTATGAATAATATAAACCGATAGACAGGTGCAATCTTGATTGATACGTTTTATTGAAAAGTAATATTTTTTACAGGCTCTCAAAGAATTGGCAAAAATAGAGTGAAGGTTTTTGACAGTGTTAAAAAGAAAACTTTATTTGACAAAGGTCAAAAGTTACTGGATAGGATCATTTCCTTGGCTCTGTAATCCCTCGTAATGACAACCTGGACCCTTTCGCGGAAGATCAAACAATAATCCCTTAAGAATTGTCATCGTCTACGAGAATCGAGGGTGTCGCCATTAGTCGACAAGAAAATTACCTGTCGCCTGACGCCTCCATTAAAGGGGCATTCATAACTCAATTTGCATCTCCTTGCTCAGCCACCTGTCATCCTCGCGCAATCGTATTCATTACGTTTGGAAATTATCATAAAATGGTAGCTGTTAACATTGCAAACATTTCAGAAAAGCAATCCAGCAATGGCTTTTAAAAGGAAGGAAAATGGAAAAGGCAAACAGGTCGATTTTTACTAAAAAAAATATAAGCCTGTAACAGTCACGGTAAGAGAATGGCAATAATTTCAAGTATCAAAATTCTAATTGCCTCAACTGCCCTTTTACAAATAAAAATAAAATTGGTAAATATATATATATACACACACTATACTCATACAAATACTCATAACATATCAGTAGCAAATATAGATCCAGTTAAATTCCAATATCGAATATATCGAACACATTCGACCAGCCTTTCTCGATAGGAATATGAAACATGGTGTCGAGCTAAAACGAGCCGCAGCGTAAACTACCCTGTCATGATATTCCACAAATAAAAACTGTGATGCTACATGGGTTATTTACAACGTAGGGGTGTTCAGAGAGATGGTTGGCCAATTTTTGACAACCAGTATCACCGATATATACGGTCCACTGGGTGACGTATACGCATGCAGAGTTGAACGTCAATGAATATATAGGAACGTGTACCAGATCGGTACTATTTTTATTTTTAATTCGTCACAGGATAACTCAGCAACAACCAATCAGGATCATCTGACAGGAAGTACCCCCTGCTCACACTCATCCGCCACCTACGTAACCAGGAATACATCCTGCCTTCGATCACCGACCAATTTGTTCTCTAAAACCCATCGACTGATTGGCTTGACGAAGCAATCACTATATATTTTTTTTAAATCTCCTTGTTACGTTTTTCTACTTTCAACATAACTTTTGAATTATTCTATACGTATAGCGCTTCTAACTCAAAGTATCAGATAGGTGCAAAAGTAATTGTGATTTTTGTTACGAACCCTTTTTATAAAAATCGCAATATTTGCACCAACCTAATACATTGTTGAATATTTTTGTTTATAACGGTATATAAGATTAAGAAGAATTGTTTAATAATAATTATCATTGTATCCGAATATCACTTAGTATTGCGTAACACAAGTTCCGTGCCAGTTCTCGATAATATTAAGCGTGCCTTATCACAGGCAGAAATTTTCGAGTAGCCAACCAATATGGCTTAGCTTTACAGTGCATTAGGCATGTCAACAGTCTCCTATCTGTCCATCGAAGCGGGCAATCTGTCTTTCAACGTAACCTCACTTTTGAGCTAATAGTCGGTAATAGACGTCAAGAGCTAACATAACACACGAGACCGCTACTATGAGCCAGCTACCTTCCCTAATGATAATAGGCGCTTAACGTTTACGCGACGTTTAACATATGCAACACTTAGCGCTTACACTTGTTAATCTCTAGTGGAACATTTACAGCCTGTGATAAGGTTGATTTAGTTGATCCGCGCACTATAGTTATTTTTTTGCACAAGGCAATTGTACAAAAATCAACAAGACATTGGAAAACTCATGCACGCTATATGAAATTTCGTATCAGACGTTTTACACATTTATTTTGTTTTGTTGATTTTTAAAAATAATCACTTTGTCAAGTAACTAAGCGGAAGTGGACTTTGAAAATGTAATTAAACTGACAATGCAGAGTGGCATTTTAGTTAACTCGACGCGATGGTATCGCCATTCGATTTCCTGTCAAATTAGTTTGACTCGTGATTTATTCGTCTTGTTGATAAAGAATTATGAGTATTCTTTTGTGACATAGTTTAAGCTAACGTAAATTGGGGAGCGATCGATCATGCTTGGATGAAAAAGGTTGAATCCCTAAACTGCCGGTTTAATCGGCATTTTAAAGACTAGACTTTATTTTTTCATAGATATCGGTTTACTAAAGATAGGATATTATCTTTATGCTTGTCTCCAGTACGTATACCTGGCAGGATTGATATCGAATAATGGTCTGGTTTGAGTGTAGTGATGGAATTTTTGGAAATATTTGGATAATACTTTTTTTTTAATAGTAACTCACCAGCAAGATCAGCAGGCAATCTTGGATACAGCATGCCGGTCCTGGCGAGCCATTCCAATTGAAGAGGATGAATGTGATGCTGTTGAGGATGAAGTCCTCCAGATTGTGGATGTCCCACAGGTTGACCCTCCTTATGTATGGAGTGAAAGGCACTACCACCCGCAGGATGATAGTACAGTCCTCCAGGGTGTATCAATGGACCTCCTGGATGAAGTAGCAACCCTTGATTTTGTCGGATTACCCCAGAAGACACCCCATAGGAATTGGGAGTAATATTCTGATGACCCAGGACACCGTTGCCTGTGGGATCCTCTGATCCTGGGGATATCGGGGGACTAGAGACAGGACTCCTACTTGCGTTGCTTCCTGGACTGGCACTTCCCGTGTGAGTTGGATCCACGTCTACCGAAGTCTCATCTTCTGCATTATCCGGTCTGAAGTCTGGTCTAGTTTGATCTCTATGACTGGATGCTTCTCTGAGTAGCGGAGAGTCAGGTCTACCTGATTGGCTCCTTGCAGAACCTGGTGAATCCGGTCTGACGTGCATAAGCGAATGAAGAGGATGACCCAAGACAGAATTTCTGGGATCTATGGGTTCTTGTCTTCTACCAGGTGAATCGCATCTACCCTGAGACTCCTGTATGGATCTAACGAATGATTTGGATGTGTTTTCAGATACCAAGGATCGACCTGTAGCCCGGCCAAGTAGAGCATCGATGCAGAAGGAAGTCTTGCCCAGGGAGTTCGCCTGGCTGGAGTTCAGGAAGTTCATACCCTGCGGTGACGACGTATCCGTTCTTCTAGGCGATGATCCAGGTTCGTAGCACTTGCGTTGTAAGGATTCCTCGATGAAGACGTTTGGACCAGTGACTTCCTTCTGATGATATCGTTTATCAGTGTCTTCTCTGTACCGCATCTGCGTCCTGTCCTCGCCCTCTGCAAAACGATCCTCGAGCGAACGGACACGTGTCTCCTGAGGTGAACGTGGCTCCTCGGAGTGCGGCGAAGAACCAGGATCCTGCAATCGATGCTGAATCCCGTAGAGATGTCTGGAGTGCTGATGCAGCTCGTCGGAGACGATCTGCGCGTTGTAGTGCATCGCACTAGCAGGTGCGGCCATCTTTATCCTCAATTATTTAAACTCCCGGATACATGCCGTAGAGACTCTAGCTGAATCCTTTTATTATCTTTTCGCACAGAAGACAAGGAGGATCGATCACGCCTCTTTTTTAAATGTCCACAGGTCCACGGCGCACGATACAATTTCTTAAAACTCTATGTCAGCAGGAGTAAAACTTGTTCCATAACGATGATAACGATGTAGATCAACAAGAAGATCTATAAATAATCGCAATTTCAAGTAAGATGAATTCACAGTACCATACAGTTAATACTCTACTATACGTCTCAATGTATATTTTTAAGATCCTACGACAGATCCGTACATTCACTAGGATCACGATCCTACCCGATCACTGGTGTACCCTTCGCAAGGGATAAGAAACGATCTATGATACTCGTATCAGTAACGTGTACCGCCAGGACGTAGAGTGATTAGCTCAGCGTCGCGGCGCAAAGTGAAATCGCGGTTGTATCTGCCGCCGCGTGTGTCCGTCTGTCCGTGCTGGTTCCGAAAATCTGCCCCCGTTCCAGGAGACGATTAAATCGGCAGAGCCACGCCTCCGACGCCCTCTACTCCGAAGCCCCTCCTACGGATCCTTATTAATCACGTGACAGTGAGAAAGAGCGTTCATATACCAACTGGGTGAGTAAGGGAGGCAGCTAGAACGTATCCATTGGCAGAGACTCCACTGACGCCGTTATTGCAGCCAATAAGCGTCGCCTTGTCCGCGCCGAGGAACCACGGAAGCAACCGAATCCAACCGACTCCCTGAAGAGTCTCCAGCTAGTGGAATTGCACCGCTGAAGACTATACGTGCGATAAAGATACGCAGTACCTCCTGAGCCAACTCAAGAAGTGAGACTAGGTTACAATCAACATTATCCTGACATTAAACTAGCTAGCGAGAGAGTCCCCCGTCTCCTACCCCGCCGGCCCTCAATTTCTTCTCACCTCAGCACCATTCCACTTCCGTTAACTCCCGGAAGTGCTCTTTCTAACGTAATTCACCTATTCCACGCGCTTCCTATACTACACTCTTATCAAGGAGTCTGGAGAATCTCTTACTGAAGTATTTATTACTCCTACCTTACATTACCCACATTACACAGTCTCACACGTACATATAATAACTGCAGTAATAACTAATTGTTTGAATAATTGTCGTGATATCGATGACTCCTTATCTTTGATCATCGTACAATCAATCATACACTTGATTCCACGTAATAATTACACAATATATATTACATTATTTGAAAACTCATTGTTACTTCTTTATCTCTTTATAATAGGGTAATCATTATCGTGTCACTATGCAATTAGCAGACTTTTTACTTACTTGATAAAGGCCAGACAGAAGCGAGCCTACTTAATGAGTCGGATATATTAGTAAAAGTCTCTCTCTCTCTCTCTTTCTTTACTCGCATTAATTTCTTCTCTTAAATTTACTCAGACTCTTCTCATCCTTTACACAAACTTTCTTCCTCGCTTCTATTAATACACCATTCTCTACCAGTCGGCAAGGATTTCCAAAAAGAGTCACCGTTTCAAGGAACCTTACGAACCGGTAGCACTCGAGATGTTTGAGTCTCCGACGATGATGGATCACCATCCTCTTCCAAAACAGGGTTCGTTTGTCCGTTTGTCCGTATGTAGCCAAATAAGAGACAGAAAGTGTTTACTTAAGCGCCGGGGCACGTCCAGCATACACTACGCCACTGGGGACTACCCCTACGCAATACTATAACTACTATTCCTGATAGTTTTCTATATATACTTACTTATCTACCTACGCTTCTGCTACCAACTTTTTTCTTTAGACATTTAAACCCAACTTGGAGAGGGACGCCGATCTCAGAAAAGATTCTCCAGGCTTCGCTTTTCTTATTTATTCGTATGGACCTGAATCCAATAAATTTTAACCATTGATTATGTACTGTCGCGATAAGCTAAGTGATAATTTTATCTTTTTCATTGTTAAATACTAACGCCAAATTCTTTATATAATATGTAATTTCCATCATGGGATTCCTTGTCGAATTTTGTTATTTGGATTGTTTTGGCATGTCAATTTGTATGGCGTTGCTGTACGAAATCTGTTTAAGATATTTAAAGGAGAATATCAATAATTATTTAACGTAATTATGGATATCTATACGCTTTAATGTACATTACTGTGTTTACACTAGGAGAGCCCATTAACGATTTACGCAACGGCATTATCAATATTTACGATCAATATCCTGAAGGAACACAGTTATTTCATGAATATCGTGATCTACTCGATGTTAACTCATTCTTTGGTTCATATGGTACTATGGGTGTATTCTAATATCTAAAAAAAAATGTGATATTATGTTTACAAGGAATACTAGTTTAAAGAGAATTATTTTGCTAAATTATTTATCCACCTTGTATATCGTACGCGAACGTGGATACCGCGTGATTGGACAACTAAAAAGATTCTTTTAGTGATATAAGATTCATTATCACTCCTACGTAGCAATTAAGGTTTTAATCGCACGTTTAAACAACAAAATTGTCATCTAACGTCCATTACGTACATCGAGCTCGTGATCACTTAATGATCGATTAGGTTTTAGATCTATTGTCAGAATAATTTCATCCTATCGATATATGTATAACAATAAGATAATAAATGTTCAACCCGATGAAACGATTATAAAAAATCCATCAAGATAAAAGAAACTACTTTTTTTTATTAGCTTACGTTATAATTCAGTCGAGATAAAATATAATTGGTTTTCATTTATCTTTCATACCAATTTCTGTATCATATGATTTATGAATCACCGATGATTTACAATTACAAATTATTTTTCCGAAATCGTTTTGTGAATCGATTGAGTCCAAAGATGTGATTATTATCTGTGATTTTAAAGAAGCAATCAAACTGTTTGTTGTTTACAGTTGGGAAAATTGTACTGCTCAATTAAATATCGTAAATCGTGATTAAATAACTTTAAATAAAAAATATCGAATGATCGTTGAATCGAATACAATAATATTATAATAATTAATATAGTCACTCATGTGGATACTACATCTATACAGTCTAATACTTGAATAATGATACAAAAATATTTATATTGCTTAATTTTGTCTACCTTATAGTATATTAAGTATATTAGATATGCTTTAGTAAACACTAACGCGCTCAATTATTTTAATTTCATCATAGAAATTAGTAATATAGGTATGAAGTTCTTACACAATATTGTATTTATCGATTGATCGTTTTCTTAATCTTATATTGGGTTGTTCTCGTTTCACAATAGTTCTGATAAGGCCCAACCTCCTTCCAGGTATAACTAGAGGAGGCCCCATTTGCTTGTCATCACACTGCGGTCGTTGCTTTCATAATTCCTTGAAAATAATTAAAAAATATTACATTTAATGAATTATTGTCAGAAAATAATTATAAAGAATTATCATAATCGTACAACGTTATTACGTTTGTCTGTTGTGTTGTATCGATACTTTTTCTTACTGATAATATTTTTTTGCCATAGATAAGAGAGACGTAACAATCATTGGGAAATAAAATCATAAATGATTTTGAACGGACGAACGATAGAATCTGACTAAGTCCATTCCTCACCTCGATTCGTTAATAAGCTCATAATTATCTGATTAGTCGATTCCTATCATGGCTTGACGATGTCGGTTGGTGTTTATCTTTAAATCCTTACCAATATAACTTTAATGACTTGTGATAACGCTTATCGTTGATGCAGACGTAAATTGACAAACACGTGAACAGGATAACGTCAATTTCAAATTCTATTAATGGAGCGAAGGTATCACCTACGATTATTTTGTCACCGGCAAAAATATAATTATTATTGATAAAGCGTTACGTGACGGTAATGACGGTTGGAGAATGAAATATCTTGAGATATTATAATTAATAAATATGTCAATAGGAAAGTGAATGACAAGAGTAGAAATTAATAAATGATTATTTCTTCATGTATTATTCAAAGTCATTGGATTTAATCTTCTTGGAAGATTTTCTTATGTCACTTGTCAAACTAGATATTGAAATTTGGTGACTGACAGAAAGGGACTGTTATTGGCAATAATTGTTGTTATCAAAAAAACAAAAATATTTCTTGCAATTATGCAATGTAATGGCGTACGCTTAAAAATGGTGAATTACTATGAAATAATTTTATGAGAATAAAACTAACGGATTTAGGGTCCCACGGAGTTTGAGTGGCGAGCAGCTTGGCACATTTTTTTTATATTCGTGTAACTATTTACTCTCGATTGACAGATAACTGATAACCCGTGTGATAAGGGATCCTCAAATAAATATTTGTAATTTAGGTAAATAGGTATCGTATCGTGTAAATAATGGCTTCCGGTATTAATTGTCCAGGTATCCTATTAGACTTCCTTCTTAAGAGCTGAAAAATTCAATTATTTAATAATCAAAGAAATCGTTCGTTGTACTTATACTACATAAAATCTTATTGTTTAGAAATATTTTAATCAATACAGTTTTGATTTCTACTCTAATCATATTTGATATACGTTTCGATACAAGAATCGATAAAATCTCAATAACGATCAGACGAACTCTGCAGAAGTTTTTGCAATAGTCGTAATCACAATCGCAATGATTTCATTGAGGTTGAAAACACAGGTACTAAAAATAATAAGGGAATATCTGTTTTCATGATCGTAAAGATTGTCGTATCTTTCCTGCCTTAACAAGTTAATTTTTAATTTTGACCAGGTAGAAAATCTAACCTAATTAAAAATTTAATAGAAATTAAGATTACTGCTATACTAAATGCGTATACTTGGCTACCTATCAATCGTCAAGTACGGCGTGTTTGAAGAATATAAAAATATATATGGCTCTTTCTTTTAATATTATTTATTATTCCGCACTATAGATTTTTCATAATTTTTCAAAAATTACTACTTAAACATATGTAAACGCCTGTCGAAGTTACAAGACGATCGAAGACCACAAGGTCCACCTGTGTGCTGAATTTCAAAAGAATGACCCATATGAGAAGCATAGACGACAGTATTAAAGAATAATGATTCATTTTTCGTGGTTACCTGTCACTTAAAATATAGCATTATATTTTATCTTCTTTCAAATATTTGTATTTCCTAGATTGACTTTTATCAGGTGCATCAGATGACTCCATATACGTGCAAGTATTAAAACGGATTGATTCTGATCGACGCCAGTAAGAACCAAGAATGAATTTCTGTCAGGTAGTAATAAAAGACTGTCTTATCATGTTTATCGTGTTACCAAATATCTACCACGTAGCTGTGACAAAGTTCAATTTCATTTTAAGATTACTTGACAGATCGAGAAGAATAATAAGTACCTGAAGTAAGTGAACGACATGCTGCCATCTGATTTTCTAAAACAGTTGCCGAAAACAATTACGTTTTGTCCCAGAAGTGCAATCATACCGTTAAACGGGTATCATGACGTCCTTGAACGACGAGTGTCCTAGTGCACGAGCCAGGCCACCCTTAGTTACCCGTCATGAAAGTCCTCTTCTGTAATTAGAATCTCCCAACCCTTGGAGGCCACCATCGGGGACCCACCCTCCGACCGGCCATTACTTTTAATGGCGTTGTTAATGAAACTAGGTGTCGCCAAATTAACCTCTCATTCCAGCAGTGCTCAACCGATTGATATCATTAATCTGAAATATAGATAAAATAGTAATAAAGAATAAAATCATAAAAGCTCCAGAAATTCGTATTCTATATTTTTAATACATACCTCGCGAGACAAACGCCAAAGAGCCGAGACGAGTTGAGGTAAGTCGGTAAAACAGCAGAGTAGAAAGGAATAAAATTTAAGGTTTGGATCGACAATCGCAATCTGGAGTAGTCGGGATTCGGCAGGAAGATTTGAAATGATTTTTCTTTGCAGGCAGCCTGAAATAATGTGAGATTTACGGGGGTCAGAACGGTTTTGTCCCATCAGGGATGGCCAATTGGTACGAGATCCAAGTTGACGGTGGTGTGAATTTATACGGGTATCATGGTAAGGGATGAAAACCACTGGAGCGGGCTGATTACCGCGGTAACCACCCCCCGAGCGCCAATTAATCTTAACTTTTACGGGGCAAACACTTTTCATTAAGCCCTCCCTCCATAGCCAGCCATGGCCACTACCCTCAGCTTGACACCCCAACCGTCCTCACCCTCTTTCTCATTCGGCCTGGAGAGGCAAGGAAAATGGCTCCCCAGACAAGCGTTTAATCTGGCTCTAATTAGCAACTTACCTTTCCTATCCCCACTACCATCTTCTCTTACAGTTTTCATTTCGAATTCTTTATTCGTCCCTTCTTCGGCCTCGCAGTGTCCTTCCACTGCAATCATCCTCTAATTCCCTTTTCTACTTATTATACTACAATTCTGCACGGTGATCGTTGTAAGTCAGCTTACCTAAAAATCCCCCAAAAAAATATACGTATCGCACGTCGACGCACAGATAAAATATTGATAACCAAATAATATCGCACTTACAAACTTTTGAAATATTACTACTCATCTACTGGTTTGGTAATTGTGATAAGAGAGTAACTGTGTTGGAATAGAAATTAGCTTGTCAACGTTACGACTACTTATCAGACACGTTATTCAAAAGCTGATAGCTTCTCGTGCTATTAACGATACATTTGCATGGAAGTAAATTTCCTTCATCACGGCCAGATGATAAGGTTCGATTCAAATTATCGAGTTACTGCTGATTAATGTGTCAAGTCAATCCGTCAGATTGGGTATTAAGTAGTTCAGAAAGCAGATTCAAAAGCGTAGAGGCCGTTCGTATTCTCTTTTCTGGTATACTTGATAGAGAGCACTGCATAACTTTTCCTATCCGTAGGTATTGCTGTTATCGTCATTTCCGATAAATGATAACGTACACCCGAGTATTTTACTTAGCAGATAAATAGACTGGTATCTTATGGGGTGTCACGATAACCTCGATGTGGACATCTGCAAATCTGTTTTATCTATTACAATACTATATATTATAGAATAGATATAGAGAGTTTATATAAATTATATGAATTTATATTACGAGTAGAAGATTTTACTCCAAAGCGATCATCGTGAACATAGCTGTAATTCTGAATTATGTAACATAATCTTGTACTAAATCCTAGTAGAGTAGCCTCTCGATATGTGCTCCAGAGATGAGTAGGGAGATGCACAACGCTACGGTTTTAGGCGATACCAAAAACATGGCGCTAAATCGGAGCGGCGAGTCCGGAAGTAGGATTTTATGATCATCGCCTCCGTCAATAATGCATATCCCGTCGTAGCCGAGCTGAACGTGATCACGAACCTGTAGCCTTGCTGGCAAAGGTTCTCCGCAACTTACAGTTGGTTACCAGAACAACCCTTAGAACGGAGCCGCTCATCAGATATTGACTAAATATTTCTTTTTGTAATCTTAAATTCGAATGCACAGTGTAAGCTCGATAAGATTTACTAAGACAAAAGCCAGCACCTGATGCCTGCCTGCCTTAAGGAGTGCAGCGATGCGGTGCTAGTTTCCAGCATTATTTAACAATAGTTCCAAGCGGAACTATGGTCCCAACATTGAGTACTGGAGAGAACTATCCCGGAACTGTTTGAAACACAATCTGAAAACAGCACTGAAAGCTAGCTCAGATACCGTTCTTGCTTTCTGGTTCCCTTCGAGTCACCACCCTGCTCAGAAGCTGCGCTCTCGGGTTGATTCGTATAGTTATGCCAATCCTCTCGTAAA
>JAYRCB010000152.1:150400-209880 GCA_036026315.1 Trachelus stipa
AGTTCCGCTTGGAACTATTGTTAAATAATGCTGGAAGCTAGCACCGCATCGCTGCACTCCTTAACGCAGGCAGGCATCAGGTGCTGGCTTTTGTCTTAGTAAATCATATCGAGCTTACACTGTGCACTCGAATTTAAGATTACAAAAAGGAAATATTTAGTCAATATCTGATGAGCGGCTCCGTTCTAAGGATTGTTCTGGTAACCAACTGTAAGTTGCGGAGAACCTTTGCCAGCCAGGCTACAGGTTCATGATCACGTTCAGCTCGGCTACGACGGGATATGCATTATTGACGGAGGCGATGATCATAAAATCTTACTCCCGGACTCGCCAACCTCTTCGTGCAGTTAAGAAGAGGATTCTCTAATAATCTAGATGGCACTGTTCACGATTGCACGTGGTTCTTTCGTATAGTATAGAAGTTTAACGTACCGGTGATAATGTTCTCGTGTATTTCTACAGTTTTCACTAAAAATCGCTTGCAAAATAGTTTGCAGTCGAAGCAGTACATCTTTTCTGCTTTCTCTGGACGCGCTGATTTAGGATCCAACAGTCGAGATGCTGGCAATAAAGTCATCTATCAAAATCAATGTATGTTCTGTTATACTTGCAAGTTTAACCTTAAGATGATGTTACTGTGTAATGAAGCTTTCATATTTTAGATTGTGAAGAATTATATCTCATTTGGTAATAATGCACATTTATGTGGTTGCAGCAACGGAATTATTGGATGATTTTACCAACTTGAATAAGCATGTACTGCTGAATGTACAGCGCTTCGATACTTTATCACATTCACCTTTCGAAAGGAAACTTTTGTCTTTGCGAAGAAACCAATTAAAAGTACATGATTATTATGATAGTTCTGGGTTTTATTATTCTTCTAAGACTATTCCTGGCTTACAACCAGTCAGAGGAATTCATACACATGCAGCTTTTCCTTGTTTTGCATCTTTAAAGAATGTTAAAAAGGTTGGGCATACAAATTATGCATAGATTGTTGAAAAACGATTCATATTTTTAATATCAAAATATATTTTAATGAAAGGCTTTTTTATATAAAGGGAGATGGGTCTGACAAGGAACAATTTGAATCAGATTATTATGACAATATTATAGACAAAGTAGTTAAAGATTCTTCTACCAAAAATAAAGAATTACATTGGGAGAAAGAGCATAGAAGGAGGGTTCATGCTCATAGGCTTGTGAAAACAGAAACATTGAATGGTAAAGAAGATAATTTAGAAAATGAAGGTGCTTCATTAAAAGGTAAGCAATCTAAATGATATATCTGGTATCAGATAAATTTGACTTTCATTTCCATTTCAGAAATAGAGAAAAAATACCCGGATTGTAAATCTAAATTGCACAATATATATAATATAGTTAGTCAAGATACAAATAAATCTAACTTAATATCTGGTACTAGTAAATGTACAAAACGCGGCCACGATGTAAAATGGGAGTTTATGTACAAAATTTTATGGCCAAGCGAAATGACTTTTTCGGCAGTAGCAAAGACCAAAATAGCTGCTTCGAAATTGGCCGCACTCAAATGTCTACAATGGTTAGAGGCCAGTGGCAAAGTGAAAAATGGAATACCACAGACTTTAGATAAAGAAGAACTGTCCTCTGTTTTAGACAATAAAGTGGAGCTTAATATTGAATCAGACATCGCTACTGAGATACAATCGTTGCTTAAGAAATATCAGAACGTAAGTCACTGACAGTTAAATTTTTTAATTCTAATGTTCCGCACTTCATAAAAATTATGGTTGTTGCTTTTCTATAACTCTTCAGGAAGTTGAACATATTGTGGAAACATTTACTCCCATAAAGCGAGAAAGTATCTTGCTAGAAGATTCAGAAAATGATGGTCAAACTTCATTCCTGAATACAGAACATGTTGATCCTGTGGGAGGATCCAGCGCAGGTAAACGATTTAAGAAATCCCCGGAAGTCCGAAACGAACTATTGAAGGAGAAAGCGTTATTGAGGAGTGAAACTGCTGGTCAGGAATTACCAATATCAGCATTCAGGTATAAATAAACATATACCAGCATCAACTCCTGGTGAACTAGAACAATACCATATCATTCAGAACTAGACAAATCTTTTATTCGCCTTCAGGACACAGATACTGGAAGAAATAGAAAAAAATTCTGTTTTACTAGTAAAAGGTGATACTGGCTGTGGCAAGACCACCCAGGTACCACAGTTCCTTATGGATTACTTCGCAGCAAAAGGACGCGCTGAAGACTGTAATATGATAGTCACACAACCTCGAAGAATTTCTGCGATCTCATTGGCAGAACGCATTGCCGAGGAAAGAAACGAGAACGTAGGAGACGTCGTGGGGTACCAAGTGAGACTCCAGCAGGTGTTACCCCAAACACCTGGAGGAATATTATTTTGCACAACGGGAGTCTTGCTACGTAAACTCCAAAGTAATCCTGGCCTTATCGGTTGCTCTCATGTCATCCTAGATGAGGCTCACGAGAGATCCATAGACACGGATGTTCTCATGGTTCTTTTGAAACGAGCAATGAAGCGCAATCCTAGTTTGAAACTTATTGTAATGTCGGCTACGATAAATGCGGAGCTTTTCCAGCGCTACTTCAACTGTAACGCTGTAGAAGTACCTGGTAGAACGTTTCCAGTGACTATGAACTTCCTGGAGGATATCAACGCGTTGGGTATCAGACAGTCTAATAATAGAGATGGCTGGAATCAATCTCAACGCAGTCCAGTAGTAGACTGTTACTACGTGGCGCGTTTAATAAAGTGGATATGCAAGAATAAACCAAATGGTGCTATATTGTGCTTCCTTCCGGGATGGGCAGAGATCACTAAAGTGCAGACTATTCTCACTGAAAGTTCCTGGGTTAACAGAAGAAACGATTGGATTCTACCTTTACACTCTAGAGTTTCATTCCAGGCACAGCGTAAGATATTTTCAAGACCTCCACCAGGAGTCAGAAAGATTATTCTATCTACTGACATTGCTGAAACTGGTATTACTGTCAGCGATGTAGTTTATGTCATTGACACTGCCACTCATAAGGAAGTCAGATGGGATGAAAGCCAAGGATTGGCTTCGATGGACAATCAGTGGGTGTCGAAGGCCAATATTAATCAAAGGTACGCAGGATGTGTGATACTTGAGATTTTTTTAATTCTAAAAACTAATTTTTTTTAACAGAAAAGGCAGAGCTGGTCGCGTCCAATCTGGTATAAGTTACCATTTATTAACCAGAGAGAAATTTAAGAGTCTAGACGAGTTTCCGCTTCCGGAAGTGATGAGAATCTCCTTGGAAAAAACAGTTCTGGATTGTAAAACATATAGCAACGAAAAAGCTATTGATTTCCTTAGCAAAATGCCACAACCACCCAGTGCTAGTGCCATTGAAAAGGCAGTGTCTGATTTAAGAAAGTTAGGGGCTCTCGATGAGAACGAGTCTCTCACGCCTTTGGGCAAACGGATAGCACTATTCACGACGCATCCTAAACTTAGCAAGGCTATGGTCTATTCCTCTATTTTCCAGTAAGTCTTATCCGCCGTAATTGATCATTAAGGTTTTAATTAATAAAATTCATTTACTTGCAGCTGTACCAGTCCTATTATTTCTGTGGCATCGATTCTGTCTTATGACAGCGAGTTATTCGTCGGTGCCCTAAATAACAAATCTGACATCAGATCAATTAAACAAAAGTATCATCCTGCTAGTGATCATCTGGCAATGTCCTGGCTCTTCACACAATGGAACTCTTATTACAACGAAGATCCTCAAGATATTAAATCCTTTTGTTACAGCATGAGACTTCAACCTGAAAGAATGGTCATTCTGAAAAGTATGTTCAATCAGTAACAAGTTTAGCTGGTGCATAATGAATTTTATTAAAAACATATAGAAATTCTGTTTTAATCATATAGAGTTGAGAGATCTCAACGCACAGTTTTTGGTCCAGTGTGGTATGCTGGACATTGGGGAAAATTACGACGACTGGAATGCCACTAAGAACGACCATGCGGAACACGATGAGTTAGTGCGCGGTGTTTTGTTTGCTGGTATGGATCACCTTTTGCAACGCAAAAAGTACGAACTTATAAAAGGAAGACTTAAGAAGTCTCCAAACTTGATGGTAACAGAGTAAGTATTGTTATCTATAATCACTTATAAGCGAAGAGCAGAATCGAATTATTTTTTTTATAGAGATAGGCGTAGAGCTTCCCTTACGTCAGAGACTGTAAACTACGGTAGAAAATCTTGGCCCAGTCCTTATTTAACTTATATGCGTCGAACTCATAGCGAAGAGCGACGAACTATTTTGATTCGTGAAACCAGCCTTTTATCACCATTGACTGTATTTCTCTTCAGTCAGGGTACCGCGAATGCTGTTAAGGTACGCCAAAAAAAGAGATTAATCTAATTAGATTAACAGAAATATTCATTTAAATGAAATCTTCATTTCAGCAGACGAATAAGTCTGGTAGCAATGACGACAATAAAGTATTGGTAACTATAGAAGACAAGAAGAATGTTAAACTGATTTGCACTAGAGAGTACGTACTTGTTTTTAATTAATTGCGTATATATATAGAACTTTTAGAAAAGCAATATCAATTATCTTGACATTTATTATAGAGACGCTGAATTGCTTTTCCGCTTTCGTGATATGATGTGGTCCATAGTACGCTACATGGTTGAGATTCAAGGATTCCAAGGATTTGATAGAGTCGAAGAATACAACACTGTAGAGGCATACAAACGTCAAATGCTCTTCGTTCTTGGAAAAATGTTATCAAGTAGTGATATCACGTCCGACTTAAAACCTGCGGAATCAGATGTTGCTTCTGTCGATGAGCTTCTTGATTCTGAATCAGGATCCGAGGCTGACGAAAGTCGTTGATGTGATAAGAAATAGTTTAAGTTATTTTTTAATTTGACAATTCATTCGTAAAATACGAATCATGATCCGAATACGAAACTCGCGAGTATTTAATGCAGATACTACATACATATATATTTGCGTTACTTATCATGTTCGACGTTATCAAACACGAGTAGATGATTCAGTTCCTTAGAAATAAAATTGAACTCTTTCGACAAGCCAAGAGTTCATCGATATACATACAAATTGCATATGTATTCCTAGTGTGATAGAAGACAAGACCCAATAGTGTAATTGAAAATTTGGTTGATCAATAAGAAAGTGAAAGAATAATGTAAATTGATTTAGATATTATGAAAATATTTATAATAAAAGCAATTTAGTCTACAGTTCTTGTTATTGCATTTTATTTCTTTCTTTATACAATTTTAAGACTACGTAGATCTCAATCATAGTACGTGATCTATGAAAATGAGTTCAGTGAGAAAATTTGGGCAATGGCAGAGAATATGGGACAACATTTGATTTCATTTTTATATCAATCTCGTGCCAGTCGACAATTTTTTCTTGTGTAACATTTTCTTTCCACATGTCACGTTGAATAGAACTTATTGTACCAGTCCATACCTATGCCCATATCATATTGTTATAAATCATAAATAAACAGGATGATTTTGTAACAGTTTAGAGTTTAGATGAACTTAGATTTAATTACGTATTTTTATTGATTACCTTTTCACAATGAGTAGCCCACTCATAGATCATAATATTCTCCATTTTTATAGCAATTGCCTTAGATCGTTGTAAATATTTCATACCTAATTTTCTTCGAGAATGCACCATGTGATAGTATGCTTTCATTAGATTATATCTATAAGAACATATCAAATAAATACTGTATTAATATTAAAATATATTTCCTATCTGCTCACCTGGCATACATAATTTTGATCACCTTCATAAGTTTATTAATGACCTTAAATTGCTTCTTGATTTCAACTATCAAATGACCTATAGCTTTTACGTTCCTGCTATTGATCTTATGCACTGTTTTGAAATTAATCGAATCACGAAATGTCTTCTATACGGTATAAGATCAGTCCATGAGAGACCTACCGTAGTATATAATCAATCCTTCCAATACCTTCAACGCTGTGAAAGAAGCTGCTATCGAAAATTCACCAGTATCACCGGTAGTCGCATTAATCATTTTAGTTTTCCAAACAATCGCTGCTTCTAAGTGTTCCGTTCTGATGCACCTTGAATTAATGAAATTTTGTTTATTTTTCACAAAACCAGTTTTACATTACAAAGTCTAACCAGAGCCACATGCATGTGAAGTATCTCTTCTCTGATTCAGGATCACGTAGATTTATCATGGTTTCACCTTCTTCTTGATAATACTGTTCACATTTTCGGTATGATAGTACAGTTAATCCAATTTCCAATTGAATATCCACACAAAGTGCGTAATACCAAGTGCGTCCAGATTTGTCGACATCTTCGTTAGAATGAAATTCTGTTAAACAATAATAACCATACAACAATGAGCGTCAATTTAAAAGTTAATTAACCCGAAAACGGGCTCGCGATTTCGTTTTACATTTAAAGACCATGGAGTTGGAAAGTCTCAGAAATCCTACGCGCCAACTTCCGGGTTAAGGATGTTGGATAGTATTCTAATCACCTAATTCACGCATCATAGAAATGGCTTCGTCGTGGCGACGTGCAAGTATTAACAAGTGAATGAGCCTAGGTAGTATCGATAACTCCAAACTAATTGCACGAATCGTATTGCAAATTCTAGATGTAACAAAGCCCAAGCTTGTTGCTTTTGCTGAGTGACCGCGCAGCCATCTTGAGAAGAAGATCCTGGCGTATAATTCTGCTACCGCGGTTAACTCCTGCAGCTCGACTGTGTCCTTTTTCCGACAACAAACATTAATAGCGTTATCCTCCAGAGCCAGAATGATGCTTCTACTCATTGGAAAATATTTCAAAATTATTAAAACATCTTTTTTATTACATTACAGATAAACATTATAAAACCTGTGCTGATGTTTGTGCGCTGTTATCATCATATTGACATAAGCTGTGCAGAGAACAAAGAAATCTCTATTAGTTTCTAATGCTGCGTTCAAGCCCCAAATAGCAGCCAGTTGCGCATGTTCGAATTGGCCTTTAATCTATACAGGTTTAAAGAATTGCAATGAAATTACGATCATACAATTACGTATTTAAAAGTATACCCTAAAGAGTATGAACATCTGGGCTAAACAACTAGCCAGTTGATCTGTAAAGTCAGCAGCATCCCCATCAAGTACACCGACTGTACAGTGTCTTAAGCAACCAAACATTAGCCGCTGACGTTTTAACAACATGGCAGATTTTATTCTAGCCATGACGGCTGTCTTTGGAAATGAATATCCAAGTGTTTCTATTGCCTGATTCAGATACTCGCTTGCCCTTGCGAGGAGGCCGCTCTCTAGGCAGCATCTACCTTGGAGAATTTGTATTTTACCAGAGAGTAACGGGAGGACATTTAATTCGTCATTGCTGTCTTGAAACATCTAGGAGTTATAGACAGAAAAGAATTATTAAAAATCAAATATTAGTTAATTCAATTGCGACTACTTACTTGACTTAAAATGACTTCACCGTCATTTAGTAATTTTCGTGCTTGTGGAAAATTGTAGGTAGCTAGACAGACTTCGACGAATTCTAAAATTGTTGTGAGGATCTTATCCTTGCGACCTGACAGAGTAATCGATAAAATTAAAAATTTTTTTTAATTATTCAAATTCAGAACTCTCACCAACTCCGCGACAATGGTCCAGTATCTGCGTATATGCAGTAACTAATATTAAATTACACTGACAGTTGCTAAAATCCAAATTTGAAAAAGTTCTAGTAGGACATTTATCAATGGGTTTGAAAGCTCTGACACATTTCATGTCATCTTGCAGGGACGCATTCGAAAGTAATTCTGTTTGAAGAAAAATGAAAATTATAAATGTTGCTCTTTCGTTCAAGCCAGAAAACGACACTTAATTTTTCCGAGTATAGTAAAGTATAAAATGTAAGAAACAGTATTTACGTTCTTTGAAACCGACAGAAGAGTTTCCTACATAATCGTCAGCAATTTCCATCATGTAGTTAAAGGTTTCACGCTTTTTTCGTTCTTTTGCATCATCCTCGATGTACCTTTGCCCCAGGAGTTTGACAAAATGACCTTCTCCACAGGCAACGCAGCGTCTTGTAGTATTCTGCAGATACTTCAGAGCCTTACGGTGAATCTCTACTTTCTGGTTCTCGGTCATAAGTCTAAAATTGATAAGAGCGTATTTTAATTTCTTTAAAAAAAATACTTAAATCACTACTATACTGTACCTATAAGTCGTTTCACGAAACATCGACATCTTAAAACGCATGAGACCGCAGGATGCATATTTTGGTAATTCCTGGAGTGCCTCTGGACAAAAAAATATAATTAGTATACGGAAATTAGTAAATTCAATTGTTTTACCAGGGATCATCAAGCCTGTACAGTTGCAATTAAGCTCCACGTCGGAACTATTAATACTTCGGTTATGTCGTGAGAAGAAAACAAGTTTTGGTACCCCCTCGAAATGACCACTTGCGCATTCCAATACGCGAATTTCGAAAAGGTGCATAACAGCTGAAATTTTAATAAATTGAAACTGTTATTTTGAAAACTGAAAAAACTATCATTTAGTGCTACTATAATGCATTGGCCAAATGGAGTCTTGCCTACAGCAATATCATGTTGGGATGCTTCTTCGAGTAGACTTTCCAACATATTTCTATTAATTGTTTCTCCAAAAACAGCAGCATATTTCAGCAGCATTTGATCCAATGGTGACAGCGAGTCAAATGTCTTCAGTATCATTACTAAAGTAATAATAGTAACTTTATGTTATACCACAGATTGAATAAGAATTTTATTACCATCCATTGTCATTTCAATATCTACTTCTTCCAAACTGAAATTCTTTGAAATGATGCAAATAGCAATTTGGTTATTATCGTTATCGTCCTTCATTTTTGACTTGATACTTCTTTTTCCCGTAATGGTAACGATGCTGTCCTAACAATTAAATACTGATGATAATCCGTCTATTGTTATGCCTAATAAATATTAGACAAACCCTGTAACTCGAACGATACATTCTCCATTCGTCCTGACGATCCTTGACGAATTGAGAAGAGGATAGTTGATCAGTTTTGGATATAGACCTTAAAGATAACGGAGGAAGATAATTTTTGTTATTTGAAGATAAAGTATTTTGTATAAGTTTGTTAATCAACCTCCTCAACATCTCTACCGAAGGAATAACCAAGGCCGTTTTAGGTAGATGCTTTTCACTTATTGTTTTTATCACCAACCCTCCAGCCTGTACAAGACTCAATAAATAACTTTCTATCCACCCTGGATTGCCCATGCTCTTTTCTTGAATCACTCTGTAAATTAAATTTGTATTATATATTACGATGAAATTCTAAAAACTTTGCTTCTATAGTATTTCCAATAACATCAACGGACTTTTCCAATTCGGCTGGGATTCCCATCACGTTCATAAACTGACAAGCTAATCCAGTATGATACCATTTGTCGACACCCGTTAGATTGATGGTCTATAATATTGATAAGAAAAAATATTTAAAATAATCTATTTATACATTCGATAAGTAGAAATTATACGGATTTGACATACCTCAGTCCTTTCAAGTATATTATCGGTGAGCGCGGATTCAAATAAAAATTTGTGTCGATGTGCAAATACAAAGAAAATCAAATTTTGCTCAACGATGGTTGCCAAAAACGAGAATGATGCCTTATCACAAAATTCAGCATCATCGACAAGAACAATCCAAAAGCTATTAAAGCTTTTATACATAAGTTTAATTAGTAATTTGGAAAAGACCGACTGTTTCTCTCTTTCCTGCAACGCTTGATACTCCTTGCTGATTTTAAAATTCAAATTGAAAATCTGATTGAGTGCACAGAGCCACTGTGCATATTTTTTATCTCCTAAATAAGAGAGAATTTTCGTTTCACGTTCTTGGACTGTTGAAGATGTTGTAAATCCCAGGGGTACAGAGAAGATCAAATTAATCAGAGTTAATGGAATCTGCAATGATGATAATGCAACAAATCCAATTATTATATCTATCATAAAAAGTTGATTCAACATGTACTATAAATTTTTTATTACTTTTCTCTTTTAATATACCTCACTGTCTCGAGACATCAAGGATATACGATTGTGAGGAATTTTCCCAGCAAGACAATAAGCAAATTCATCGAGCAATCTACTTTTCCCCATTCGTGGTTCACTTCTGAAAATCAAAAAGACATTATTTATTATATTATATTTTATAATGATCAATTTCTTTGTTGGATATTGTTCAGAACCTTATAATAAGGATATTTTTTATTGGGGTGGTCACTTCGGCTTTTGGCTCATCAGAATGCTGGGTGCTCAAAAAATTTTCTAACATGTTTTGAAAAATTCTAAGTTCATTATCACGTCCCAGAATTGGATATTTCATAGACATTTCATCCTGGCCCTGAACACTAAAGATGAATTACAGATTCGTTGTTTTTCAAATTCATTGCTCATTAATTGCCCTTAATTAAATATTGCTTACTCCGTCTGCTCCAAAAATTCATAAATCGGTCCAGTATTTGTAATACCCTTCAGCAATTTTGGTTCCTGTAGAACAAAATGCCGGCTGTCCAAATGTGACCTTAAGAAACTGTCACGATCGCAGACGACCTTTGAAAAAATGTTAATTATAAATACCAGGCAATCGGTTGCAATTAATTTTAATTATCATTGATTCAAATAACATTGAAATCTCATTACCTTATTACTATAAGCGCACATTAATCGCGCAGCTTTATTAACGGGCATGCCAATGACTGTGTATTCTCTGCGAAGAATGTGGCCTACTACTCCACAATACGTCATTCCAGTTGTCACTCCAATTGTCACTGACTTGACATATCGTTGCGCTGACAAAATTTCCCGCACTTTGGCAGCACATCGCAATCCGATTTGCGATTCCAATTCATGAGTGTTGCCACGCAGTCCAAAGATGCAAAGGAAAAGAAGATCCTTGTCAAAGAGATTGGTCTTATTGACACAGCCCTGCATGCTGTCAACTATTCTGAAACGTATTAAGAATTTTGATTAGTTATACAATTCCAAAAAAAAACGCAATAACCAAAAACTTAACTGAAAAATATTATTGTAAGCCAGATTGACTATAGAGATCAATCTCTTCTTGTCAACAACAGTAGTAATGACATTGATGAACAGAATGACAACTTGTCGCATCTCAGTAAGGTATTCTATAGGTTCATCCATTTCAACAGCCTTTATCACAGGCCTCAGCATATAACTCTTCAATTTCTCCTTCAGGTGCTCCTTGGCGACTTTATTAACTTTTGGTCGCACTGCAATTCAAGCAGAGACCAAAGTTAATATTCAAATAATTTTATAGTATATTAAATATATAGTTTCTATATTCACAGATATAATCCACTTGTCTATTTTGATATCGCGCAAGTGTATCACCAGTAAGATTCATGAGTACCGATGCAGCTTCCGGTTCCGGTACACGGTCGGTGGCAAAACTCGAAAAAAAGGTAGCACTTTTGCTACTAAATTCTTCCTCATCTTGTTCTGAAATTTGTTAAAAATCATTTTACGGAGCAACAAGGGCCTCGTACTTATCATTTAATTACCATTACTTTTGTAACCATCTTTTGTCTGTTCCCAGACAACGGTGGATGATAAAATGAGAGTGTGTATCCCATCAGGAAGAGCCTCGTGAACGAATTCACTTGGATTGGCCCACTGCCAAGAACTGGGAGCAACAAGAATGTCGCCACCTCTGTAACATTTAATTAGACCGTAAACTGAACGACGTCCCTATAATTAAATGAATGTCATACCGACAGAGACCTTCTGCAAATTTCACGTCCCAAACTGGCTTCCCAGTTATTATGTAATGAGACACTTTTTCAGGATGTCCAATAGACGTGAAATACGTCTTCCCAGACGCTATGGCAAGCTTCACTAGATTTCAAAAAGAATATCATTCCTTTGGAATTTATCAAAAATATATTCTACCCGTTTGTCTATCGACTCGCCTTTCAAAGTGACTCCAACTTCCGTATCAAATCTCCCAAAATGCTTTTGTATTATACATGCAGTGTGCATAGCCTCGATAGCGACATCTCGCATCACGTCGCCATCCTCCAGTTTCCACATGACTATAAAAGCGTCGCCTGAGAACTTAAGGACGTCTCCTTTGTGGGACAAAATTTCCTGAACCATTGCTCCTATGTAACTGTTCAACGTTTCCGTAAGTTTCGACGGGCCACCCTTACCGGCCATTGTGTATCTCTCTGTAAGGTCTGTGAAACCTAAAATATTGACGTAACGAGAAAATGACATTTCTTAATGATTTTCTATCAGGGATTTTAAATATTACCAGAAACGTCACCCAGCATCAGAGTTGTATAATACATCCTGGTGGTATAGTCGTCGTAGTGATCCAAAATTTCGTCGGGACACATCGAGGCAAAGATTTTCGTGTGTTGCTCCAGTCTAGTCTTGCTTAAGGATTGATATCGATTCTCCACCAGATGTCCACTGCTAAAATCTAAAAACAGTTAGGTTCATAGAAACATATCATTTTCTGGTTTTATAAATTTATCCAATTATTCTGCCAACATGGTTCCTCGATCATTTGCTTCAGTATCGCTATGCCGCTGCCATTGACCTTCTTGGAATTTCTTCGCTTTTTGGAAGAACTCATTATTCTTCGTTTACACGAGAATCTTGTACGAAGATATGAGAAGCACGTGTGACACTAAGAAAAAAAAAGAAGAATGATTTGAAGCATTTAGAGAAATTAAGTGAAGTACGATATATCCAATGAATTCAACTAGTTTAATAAGTATACTTGTTTACAGTGATTATAACATTTTTTCTATTTATTTCCGTACATTAATTAACATATATTACATTATTTTTCCTTCTATCATGTTTTATCAGCCAATAAGCTGCGATCCGACCTGAGAAGTTCCATTTTTTTAAAGTATAAAACCCGTCAAACTATTTTCAAATTAATTTCACCTAATTTTGAAAATCCAAAACTGATTTCAAGAAATATATTTAGTCATCCATCACGTTTGATCTCCAGTCTCGTTCTTCTTATCCTTATAATGCATTCGCAAGTGGCTCACTTTAACAGGATGGACAAGAAACTACAAACATAAATAAAAGCGCCTGTCATATTCGTCTAAAATGCAGAAATTAAATATTAAAAAGATAATAAAATTAATCATATACCACAGGCTGGTCTACAAGGCGAGCAAGTAGGTGGTGTAGGTGGTGGAGGTGGTAGGCAAGGAACTCTGGTAATACTATAAAGATATCCTACGGTGGGTGGTGGTGGAGGTGGTCGAGGTCGAGGAGGTGAACAGGTCACGACAACCTTGGGTGGACAGGGCATAGGACAACACGGTGGACACGATGGGCAGGGTCTCAGATATACCTAAAAGAATACCCAGTGTTATTTCAGAAATCAGGTGAGACTTGTTAGACAATTTTTAATAAATCTTTGACTAATATAATTAGATTTTAAATTTATAATGATTCAAGAGCGTTACGAACCACAGTCTTTGTCGGACGGGGTGGGCAACGGGGTGGGTATGCGGGCCTGCACTGTATACAGGGTACGCAGGGCACACAGGGGATGTAAGCAGGTGTACAGGAACTGGAAGACGATGAAGTAGACGATCCGCAGCATCCACTTGAATTTTTAAGTATTTTCAAATACATCAATGAGCATGATTGGAAATTTTATTAATAATCAATTTCTTTTAAGAGATTGTTATTAAATACTTTTCTTTCGGTTTACCTTGTCATCGCGCTTTTCGCATACCACTGTTATCAATCTTTATGTATTTGAAATTTTACTTTGGAAAACTCGTGATTAAATTTTTAATTGGAAAGATCCACGTGAATTTTGGATACAGTGACCTTTTTCTTGTCTTCAGTTTATATTATACGAAATAAAATTTTCCCTGGAATTTGGAAACTGCGACCCTTCCCCGGCTGAGGGCAATTTCCAAATTCGATCGTTCGTTGTCTCCATGTTACCATAGCAATGTCGAAGTTCAATGATTGGTCGGATGTAGATTGATAAATTAAATAGAAATGACAAACAAATCTCTCGAGCTCGATTAACAATTTACAGTCGCCGTTTTGAAAACTTAGAATTTTATTTACATAATGAATCGTTATATATTTTTCTTCATCCAAATTATACAGTCTAGTGACGATATTATAATTCTAAGCAAACCTTATATGCTAAGATCGTTCATACATTAAAAAATTTGAATACTATTCAAGTGGATGAAATAAGTCAGATTTTAGAATCAGTTTACACATCGTGACGTGACTTCCACTATTTGAAAGCACAACGTCCGTTTTAATGATTCTAGTAGACATGCAGCAGGCTAGCATTATTATTTCCATAAATCTAGACAAACTTAAATTGTCAGAAAGTCTTGGACGTTATGCGAACTTAATGCAAGTCCAGAGACTCCATTTTATATTGATGGACGTTGAATTACAATTAACCACGGAATTTATATCTTACGATGGATATATATCTATATGTTGAAATATGTAGACGCCATTTAAAATACACCATCAGTATGGTTAACGGAAATAGAGGTATCAAATAATGTAATTCATACAATATAGTTTCTTTTTCGGAATTGCCATGCGTTATGCTTACCAAAGTTAAAATATTTGTAGTGAGCTTATATAAAAACAAAAACTATTTGTATAATTATCTACGAATAAAAGCTATATTACTATTTTAAATACCTAATATAAAAATCCAGTGCGCTATGGCTTCCGTGTGTGCCAATAGGAAATCCTTATAATAATCTAATACAAAACATTACGTCATCGGTATCACCTGAAATGATATTTCGACTTGTTGCTTTACCTTTTCTTTCATTGCCAAAATATCGAGTTGTCTGAATACAAATAACCTAAACATGCAATTTTCTCTTGCTATCTACGGTTTATGCGCAGACTAATTTAAAAAAGAAAAGAATTTATCGCGAAAATCAATTTGTACGATCAATATCAATTGACGGATTAATCTTCCGTTATTCAGAATAATAGTTTTGTATAATGTCGATACACTATATACCACTCATGAATGAAACGGCGCTTATAAGTATCGTGGCCAAAGATACTGTTCTTATTTGATATTGAACGAACAAAGTGTTTCAACGACAATTACTGCACACCTTCCTTTTTTTTCTACTTAAAAATCTTAGGTTAATTATATTATTTATTTTCTGACTTGACAGACGATGCCAGTGCAGCTATTGTCGGCGACTTGAGCTCCGAGCGCAAACTGATCCTCATGTGTTTTAGCAAAGTGTACTTCTTCCTGACTGCTTGGTATTTACTTTTATCAGCGTTTATAATGATCCCAGCTATAGCTCGTACTACAGGTATCAGGTCTTCTTTTCTGTAGGTGCTATAATGCACTAAAGTGTTTGTCCAGATGGATTTCTCTTCATCCGCATCATTAGTACCAATGGCACTGTGGATTAAATAATTGGAATGAAAATAACGAACGCTTTTCAGACGTGTTATCAATGATAAACTTACAAAAATGAAAGATACATTGCTGCAGCTGCGATAAGACTCGGTGGGTAATGACACATTTCGTATGCGACCAGACACTGCTCCAAAAAGTACTTTGCCATCGTGTGATGAAGAGGAAGGGCCTATTTGTTTTTTAATTATGGTATTAATGTTTGATGAGACTATTTATTGTAGAAAGCGTAGAAAAATATATTTGCATACTTTTCCAGCTTTGCTGTATCTTCTGAGAAAATGAAGTGGCAATGGCCGTCCTAAAGAGTAATCGAGTGTCCGTACAATTAAGATTTCCATCTGCAGAATCTCAGCTTTTGTGTAAGCATTGTCCGTTATATATACAAAATCGCTTATATCAGGCGAATACATTTCTTCGTATTTACTCGCTATAAACATTGCTGCAACACCTACCAGTTGAAGTCTTTTCCGGTCTATCGACCTGTACGACTATTAAATTAATAAGAGAAGTATGTTAATACAAATTATAAATTATGGGATTAAGACTGATTGGAATAGTCTTTAAAAATTGCGAATGTACCTGCAGAAACCGATCAATTATTGCGACAGTCAAATAAAGCGTTTCTTGCATAAGGTGAAATTGCTGATGTACATCAACAAGCCAGTCAATAAGTACACCTCTCATTTTTGGAGAAACTTCTTGTCCCGCAAGGAAATCCTTTTCCACGGGAAACTGTTTCTCTAACGTTCTTAAATAAGCATATATGTTATTGCTATAAATAGACATCAACATGGGATTTTCCTTGTCCTCCTCGTCAATGTCCTCCACAGCCAGCAAGTCTGACGAGAATGATTCCACTTCCTTTTTGATTTGTGGAGGATTCGAGATGACATTGTTTGTTGTAGAAGTTAAATTCTTCAATACTGGTTTAACAATTTGCACCCGTGGCTTTTCTGTTACTTTGTCAGCAAGTTTCTGATGTTGATTAACAATAGGCTTCTTTTGCACCTTTGACAATAATAGGGATTGACCTTTTGCTTCGACGCCTTTTAAAGTGTTCACTTTATTGCCAATTTCTCCCAAAGCAGCTCTTTTAGTCTGTATTGAAGTAGCAGTTGCCGATTTTATATTTTTTACATTTTCTTGATTAATTGCATTCTGAAACAAAACAATAATAATACTTAATACCCATATTAAGACTAGCCATTCAAGGCATATTCATCTCAAGTCATTTTTCACTGTTATTTGTTTATCAATCATAGAGACACCCTTAACCTAAACGAAGAATTTGAATACCATCATACGTAAGCAATCAAAATATATGCCTATATTTTTTTTCCAATTAAGTTTATCATTTTGGAAAATTTAAAACAAAAATTACAATAATTTACGCGATCAATTTTAAACTTCAATTATATATGATTCTCATTTAATAATTTTCAAATTAGAATGGAGTATATGTAATACAACAATCAAAATGGTGTAGAAAGAACGCGTTGCTCTAAAAGAAAATCAAGCATAAAAATATTTATACCAATCAAATATTTAATATATTATAAGATCATCTTATAAACGTCTAATTAGTTAAAAAGTATAAGCGAAATACGGTATGGAGGATGCAAATCCTGGCAACCAACCGTCTCTGCGTCACGCTCATTCTCTTATATTTAGCTAAAGAAAAATGATAAATACATAAAGATTATCCAACCAATATCGACATAAATCCCTAAAAGCAGATAATCAATAGTTAATTAAAATAACTTAATAAATGAACGAGGGTCATAGAACGTCTGGAAATCAGATTCGTTTAAAGGAAGGGTCGAGGGTATTTAAACGGACCATTCGGACCGTTACGCTCCTTCCCTCCATCACATTGACCCGAGACTCGATGCTATCGGCGAGATGAATTTCTAACTCACCGTAACGGCAATCCGATTTCTTAACGCCATTGTCGATTTAATTCTTGTGTCACTGAAGATTACAATAATCCAAATTAAAAATTACTTTTCCTCCAGCCAAGAGTCTTAGCTTTTTTTGCGGATTGCCAAACACAGCACACACTTCGCAGTAACGACTCTTGACGGTTTGAAATTGTTTGCCCGGTCGCCGGAAGTCTGGTTGTTACAGATGGCCAGTCGAGTGTGGCGGGGAGAACCGTGGAATTATCCGTCAATACGATTGGCTCCTTCGTTTATCTTATGTTTAACCGAAACTAATTTATTTTATTCTTTTTTTGCGCTCTTGGACCTTTAAATATACTTTAACGATAAAAATTGATTAGGAAGTGACGCTTATTAAAAAATATAAACTGTTAATTTACGTGGATTTTAAAAATGTCGTTGAACATCGTGCCTGATCGTGCCCTTCTCTTTTCTTTTCATTCGCCCCACTACTGGCTGCTAAGGGGCGCGGAATGTGATGTATGTGTATATATGTTTATATATACGTTTATGTACAGAATTATCATTTCTGAGTAACTGTCATGATTGTCCTTTACGATTGTTCTTATTTTTTATACAAATAAGATATTGTCAGGTACGCATAGAGTGTAATTGGCGAATTTGTATACATGTAAAATCATATTACTTGAGAATTGTTGTAAAATAGAGAACTGTCAAACTGTGTATGCTGACTGAAGGGTTATTTTGACAAGTCTGAATTTTGTGTTTTGAATATAATTAACAAAGTATAGATCTAGTTTATATGGTTTGTTTATAGCTGACGATATTTATGGTATGAATTATTTATGCCGATATAAAAGAATCAGATATAAATGCTACACTGAAGAGCAGATATAGAAGTTAAGATGTCGATTAATGTGGATATAAGGTTGAAGCGTGCTAGTAAAATTTATCATGAAGGAGTAAGTCGTGCGTTTATACATCTTGTACATTTATTATATCTTTTGGAGCATACTAATTGACAATGTTTTAGGAAATTGTAGCTGGTCTGATTATATTACAAACCAATTCGGATATTAAGCATGATGGTATCTTTCTTACAATGGAAGGTTCTGTGAATTTACAACTGAGCTCCAAAAATGTTGGCATATTTGAAGCATTTTACAACTCTGTTAAGGTGTGCAAGGAGAAAATTAGATTAGAATTCTTGCAATGGACTGGATGTTTTCAATGTTCAATCTGTTTTCAGCCTATTCAATTGGTTCAATATACTTTGGATGTTGCACCATCGGGGAAGATACCAAGTGGCAGAATAGAAATACCATTTGAATTACCACTGAAACCCCGTGGAAGCAAATCTCTGTATCAAACTTATCATGGGGTTTTTGTAAATGTGCAGTATTTAATTCGCTGTGACATAAAGCGAAGTTTCCTTGCCAAAGATGTCAGTAAATCATTGGAATTCATTGTAGAAGATAAACCAAACCCTAAGGTTGAAAAGGAACAAAATAAAATTGTCTTTTTCAAAATAATGCCAGAATCACTTCAAAATGCAAGAGACAGAGCTAACTTACCGTCATTCCTCATTTCCGGAAGACTTGATTCATTGTATTGTAATTTATCAGAACCATTAACAGGAGAGGTAAAAGCCTTAATCATTTTTTTACGTGAATCGAAAAATCATTGAATATTCATCCCTACATTAATATTTCGAATGTCTCATTAAACAGGTTATTATCGAGAAATGTGAAGCTACGATAAAATCCATTGAACTCCAACTAGTGAGAGTGGAGACTTGTGGTTGTGCCGAAGGCTATTCCAGAGATGGTGAATATACAGTATAAATATGAGACTGCAAATAGAATTTATTTTATATTCTTATTTAACATATTTTATTCACAGCGACAGAAATACAAAATATACAAATTGGTGAAGGAAATGTATGTACAGGAATTGGTATACCAATTTACATGATATTTCCACGACTCTTTACCTGCCCTACTCTAAGCACAAGCAATTTCAAAGTTGGTAAGATACTTTTGAACTAAATATATCAAACGAATAAACTGCATGATAGTAAAGAGGTCAGCATAAATAAATTATTTTGTTCTTTTAGAGTTTGAAGTTAATCTAATTATTGTGTTCGCGGATGACTACCTCGTGACCGAAAATTTTCCCATTGTTCTCAGTAGACATTAAAGGTAAGGTGATGTCCTCTCATAAGAAATCAACACACATTTCGTGTTTTAAATAGTATCAATGATAAAACATGACTTGATTGAACACGTATGAGTATATTGTAGTTTTTAGTGTTTGGGTTCTCAGTCAATTACACAGAATACCTAGATACCAAAAACCATTACACAACAAGCTCAGACAATAAGGAATAAATAGAAATAGTTATATAGACAACAAAAACTATGTCTAGGGATAGGTACGTTGCAGAGTTTTGTAATAAATATACGTGTTAGCGATTTATCTATTTTAAAGTTCATATGAATTTTTATAAGTATACCTGATAATGTTACCTAATTTTAGAGTTTCTTAAATTTTATTTATATCTGTGGTATTTTTTAATACAATATTTATATACATACTGTCAATAAACAAAAGGTATTACACATATGATATTTATCATAGAAGTATACCTTTAACATGATTTCAAAAAAACTATACAATGTTCAATAAACGAACGTGTATTGGTATATGACATGCAGCAAATATCTTGAAATATATTTCATAATAAAAAAAATGTATTATATTTATGCAGAGCCACGATTTCATTTGAATTGTTGTAGATCGGGTGGAATATTTTCGTATTGTCTCAGTCAAATCCAGCTTTCTGAACGAAAAGTCTATAATATTTCTCAACGTGTTTGTTGTGTGTCAGTCCAACCGATGTTAGCAACACAATGTAGCCAAGTACAAAAGTTAATAACTTGTGTCGTCCAAACCATGCCATGAGACCTCTTCTATCAGTGCTCCTGTAGTTATAAGAAAGTATATTTTTATGTTTCGATGCAAAGTAAACTTCCATAAGAAACTAGTCGAACAGTATTTTGTTGACATCCAGATTGAATAAGATTTAATTATAAAGCTCTGCCTTACCTTGGGGCTCGGAAGTCTTGACTGTATACTAGAAGATAGCGAATTCGTACAAGCTCACTGTTTATAACCAAATAGTATTTATTTGGAACTTTGCCTCCGGCAGAATCGACCACCCTATTTCTTGAGGTATCACCTACACAATATATAGGAAAAGTTTACTTCGATTAATTATAATAGGCTTATAATTTTATTTATACAAATATTAACGTATGCATGTACCTGAATTTCCTTGCTTCACGTCAGGATGATTGATGAGTTCACAGAGTGCAACGCAGCTGAGTTCACTGCCTAGGACACTTCCACCCCATCCATAGCCAACAGGGCTGTATGGTAAACTTACTCCTAATTCGCTTGATAGATATATTCCTTTACCGAAGAGTGCAGTCTGCATAATTCAGATATTTTGTTATATTCCTAATAATAACTGAATAAGTTTATAATATACAAAAATCTACAATAATTAATATACTGTCCAATACATTTAGTATACTTGAGTATACTGACTGTGAAACTATATCAAAACACGTTTTTACATTACCTTGCACATGTTCTGCTGCAAACCATAATGTATGATGGAGTGGAAATTTTCTAAACGGCTACCGTGATACGCATAAAAAGTTGAATGGCCTTGTGATGCATTTTTCCATTTCTCTTCTGACGTGGATTGCTTGGCACTTGCAATTTGGAATATCAAATTTGGTGGTGCAGCTTTCATTTCTGATGGTACTCTTTGTAAAACCGATTCAAACTGAAAATATTAGATGTCATTAGCATTAATAATCTATAGAACTGCTAAGTTTTACTGACTTCAAGTGTTTGTGTTTAAGAAGACTTACACAGTCTTTATTTACACTTTTGATATATGGATCCCTTAATCTTATAAGAACCCAATATAATAAATCAATAGTTGTTCCATAATTAGAATAAGCATTAGGTTCATGTAGTTCTTGATAAATAATAGTCAGCGGTGGAACTATCTCAATAGCTTTTCTCTGCAAAATAATTGTTTACTATATAACAGCGTAAACCAAGAAACTCCAAACAATCTATTTCACATTATTTTCAAAATTATACCAAAGCTTCGATATCCTTGCATTCGTTGATTATGTACATTGGTGGGAATGGTTTTAAACAAGAGTCAAATCGATAGCTATGGCATGCTGCTATAAAAAGTGACCATTTTAGGTCAGCAGCTTTAAGATCCCTTTGGAATAAATGCTTGAGTGATGATATCTTCCTATCCGAATCCTCCTGTGTCACCGAAGATTTCATCCCATGTGTAGTAGATGCTAAATGAAGTTCTGACGTTTGTGTTAAACTTTTGTCAACATCAATGTCTTTATAACTTTGAGCATCAATTTCATTTTTCTCACACGCTTGAGTATTTTCTTTTACGCAGGCCATTTTTTCCCAAGAAATTATACCTACATTTATATATTCAAGGTGTCAAGTTCAAAACGTTTGAATTGCTTACGTCAAATCATAACAATGTTTTAATAAAGCCAAATGCTCCAAGCTATATTGGTTTTATAAAAAGCAAACTGCACATAATTTAATCCCAGTAACAGTACCAGAAAAGCTTATTTTATTATACAACTTTACTTATAATTGCTTATATTTGAGGTTGCTTATGATACAGTAAGAAACGAGACATCTCGTATGGACGTAAACACAAGACTGACGTATCTCAATCTGATCCATTACAGTCCCAACTTTGACACAGAATAGCGTAGCATTTTCGGTCTAAATTGTCTAAACATATGTTTACCACTCTTTGCTTACAACACTAGTTAATGGAACTAAGTAAATATCATTTAATGGAAGTATACGATGATATCTGCTAGTGAAAATGTCACGTCAGGTGACGAGCTTTGAACGTGTAATCTGAATATGTAGATTAACGATAGATATGATTTCATTACCAAAAGAAATACAAAAATATAAAAGAGTCCTGATTAGAGTAAGAAAATCATAATCTTAAATGAAATAGCATCGGTATTAACAATTTATGAAAACTTTCAAAAATCAATATATATTGTTCAATGCGTGTTGTGTTGTATTTATCGACAGAGTATATCAAGTGATGGAAGTGTAAATTAATTACGTTTAATGACGCCAAATTATCGCGCGATGTAATATAATATAGAAGTACATCCTTTAAAAATGATTAGACTTTTTTACGTCAATTCGGAATGGATTATTCGACAAGAATATTTGAATGGATGAATAAATCATAGAATTCCTGAATAATCGAGTCCTTTTCAAATCGAACTCACGGCGAGCCAATAGGAGAGTGTTTTACTAGATCTAGTAAAGTCGTTCGGCCAATAGCAGCTAAGCTATCATATTCAAAAATTCCCTTAGTACGTATATTCTTCTCAAACGAAGTAGACGTGAATTGTGGAAGGTATAAATTTTAACTCCGATTATATGGTAATTAAATATCAATGACTAGCAGTAATACAATATTAAATACATACCTAATTCAGTATTTCATACAACTGATTATTCAAAGGAGTATTTATAGCCCGTTATATAAAACAAACCTCACTTATTAGGCCAGCGACAGCCTGAAAGGGAGAAGAGTATTTGATATTTAATGCCTTAATCAGTTTCTTTATTCTCTTCATATTTGCTTGAAGCAGGCGCTTTGTTAATAAGAAAACGTCAAAATTATACTTAATGCACAATTCGTATCTTACATGGAAAATTGATTTATCATTTCATAGCAGAGACACAGATCATTGCTCGCACATACGTGATACGTTTAATGGAACAAACACATTGATTACAAGAAATTTATCTCAAAATCTGAAACATTTTTCTAATAGGTTCACGGTTGTACGTAGAAAATGTCTAGCAACTGTTTCCGCGACGTTACCGTTTTGTTTTCATTGCTTTTGTCAGAATAAAAAGAAATGAGTTTGCGCAACGTACGTAGCATAAAGATAATACCGAGCTGGCACGAGCATAATACTATTTTCTTTCTTTCACAACGTAAATATTATAATCAGATTTCAAAGAATACACACAACATCACGAAAATAGTGAATTTCATCCTGAAGATTTTCATCACTGCTCGCTTCTAAAGGGCAAGCACGAACGGAGAAAGAGAGAGAGAGAGAGACGAAGAAACAGAAGAATGCGAGTGGACGAGAAAGAGAAGACCGGCCAAGAGGAAGAGTGAGAGAATAAGAAGAGAAGAGCTGCGAAAGAAAAGAGAGGAAAAAGGTCCAAGGCTGATATTCTCGAAGTTACGTGGGAGTTTGTCGCTTCCATTATGAAACTATTGTTAGGAGTGAGAAAGAAAGGAAAAACCAAAGGATCTTTAAATTATGAAATGCTTTCTTCCATAAAATGAAGATTCTGTAAGATCGACCGGCCGGTTGTTTCGCTTCGCAGGGATTTTGTCGAGTGAAAAGTTGGCAGCAATGCGCTTCAATGTCATGCTTCAAGGTAAACTATCGATGACGTCAGTGTACGTCACTTAACAAGTGGGAGTGGATGGATGGATGTCTGCATCCGCGGTGGTTTTCGCGAATCGCACTCGGAATCTGCAGAAAGCCCGACTGTGTCGAGGCGAGGATGTTACGGGTTTCCTAGCGATGTAGTGCCGTGAAGAGTGGCGTTGATTCGCACGTGTTTTCGCGATACGTGGAAAATCACCGAAATCTGTTTGCGCATGCCCGCGCCCGATGACGTCATGAAAATTGTGGTTTTGATCAAGCTCGTTCAGTTTTTTTTCAATAATAATGTTGCTGTGCGAAGTTAAATAATTAGTGGACAACAGGGGGAACCGAGGCCCGAGAACCGAGGCTCCACCGGTGAAAATCGTGAGTACCATCGAACTATTAACGCGCTACGTCGCCTTTTCAAAAACTCATCCGCGAGGGTACAGTCTGTTCGACATGGCCTTCACACATACATATGACATTGAGTTTCGTTTTCAAAAAAAATTATCCACCTGCATAATGATTTTATTGACGATGCGTTTGACTGTTGGAAGGGATGTTAGATCCACACATTTCAGGTTTCTGTCTTATGGTTTTCGCGGAGACGGTAGCTAACGTTCCTCATCCCTTCTTGCGGATATATTGATCTTGTTTGCAGCAAGTATGGAACCAAATGTCGAGAGTTTACATTACGTGATTTTTTGTGGCTTCACGAGGGGGTTGGCTCGATCTTCTATCTTAGAGATTACTTGGGAAAATAATCTTAGCTCCATTATGAGCTTTGCAGGTGTAGTTAAAAAATTGTTTTATCGCTTTTGAATTTAATCAATACTGTTTATCACACTTTTTTATGGGAAGACATTTTCTTCATATTTTCAATTCAATGCTTTTGTGATATGTTGTTTCTTCTGTTTTGTTTATGCTTTACTGCTTCTTAGGAAAAATAATCTATAATATGAGTCTGATGAGAATCTCGAGGCAGCTATGCTGATCATTCGATGCGAACCAAACCAGAATCTTTTGAGTTAAGATCCGATTTGAAATATGCAACAATTGTAGTATCAATGTATGTCGTAATTTATTATGCTTGCTTTTACTATTTCACTAAAGATGAATCAGTTAGGTTAGATGTCGAGTACTGTGGGGTTCGATTACTATGCACTATGTTATTATATGGTTTAAACCATTCATGTATATGACGCTGATAAAAATTTCCTTAGTTTTAGTAATTATACCAAGTTTATACATTACAATATTAAATTATTACATTTATAGCATTTATTAAAGAATATCAAGATGCAAAAAAAATTTTTTTTAATTATATATACAATTAATTATATTTGTAATAACAATGAAGCAAATTCTACTCCTCGTTGTACATGTATAATTTATATGTCATTAACAATAACACAGGAAAGTTGACCATCATGTTTACATATAGAATATTAAATTGCTCCTTGATTATAATGTCAGTTCTTTTCCTCTCTTGACCGACAGCATTGAACTATTATGGCTGATGTACCGAAGGTAGTTTAAACAGCTGCATCATTATCTTAAAGTAATAATTACTTTAGGCTTTGTTGAACCTGGATTCCTCTTTGTTATAACAGATATATAACGATAAAAATTGAAAGTATTACATAAAAAATGACAAATATTTTGTATCCTACTTTGAAAGCAATGTAATTTATTACAATAAATCTATATCTAAAATTGATGGTAATATTAAAAAAATTTCTAACCAACGCAGCATTATTGCATAAAGTAATGCAAAATGAAGCAAGAAACAATATTTTCTGTCGCAATGAATTTTCTTCAAGATAACATAAAAAATACCAAACATAAAACATAAAGCCTCTCGTATGTAAATATGTCATATCTCATTGGATGTATATCTAGCGAAAATAATTATATTCAGTATAACATCAATTGAGAATGAATGCACTCTAAAACTATTTTGTTTGCTTGTTTTTTGTCCTTGATATTAGGCTTATGGGTTTGGGAAGTCTTGTGATTTCTCATCCGATAACGCCATCTACGCATTGGATTTATTTATCTCGCGAAATTCAGTCGGTAACATGGAAAACTTTACGTTCCACCGGGATCATCGTAACATTTCGTCGTTACGAATTTTCGATGCGGACCAACAGGAACGAACGTATTAAATACTATACCCATTATAATTCTTCCGATTCTTTGCAGATTTACAATTTATATCTATATGTAAATCAAGGTGAGAGTTTGTTTGCATTTATATACAGCGACACTGTTTGATGTTAATGCCGCAATTGTTTACTCTGACGAAGAACAAGATTTCAATGGAAACTGACATTAATGTCGAAGAATGTCAATTACGAGTGGAATTATGATCATTGTATTCTTTAAACAGTATCTTATATTGCAAGACTCCCTACGGGGAGTCACGACGAACTGTCATTATAACCTGGAATAAATTTTCGAAAATTTTCAATAAATAACATTACACCCATTTTAGTTATCAGTTATGTATGAGATAAGGAGAGTCCATTGTTAAAATTTATAAAAAACTTTGATTCCTTAACAAAAATTATAAATCGCGTACATTCGTTGCGTCACTATTCACGTTTAATTTCCATTACCAAATGTTTGGTTATGTTCGAATCCAAATTTGATTCCGGTTGCACTCTATTGGCAGAAAAAGCGTTTTTCCCGCGGTTGACGTTTCACACGTATCTCCAATAAATGCCTGAAAGATTTCACTTCGGACGAATAAAGAATGTATCTCGCAGTATCGATTTTCTGCTTCGCGGAAACGAGAACGACGTCGAGCAATGTGCTTGTGGGGAAAAAGCTTCATTTTTTTTGTTCAGTCTTCTTCAAATAATATGAAGAAAAAAAAAGCATACCGGATGCTGACAGCATCCTCCAACCAAACATAAAACCCGTCAATAAGGATATATCAATGTTGCTTCATATATAAGCATTGACATTTTTTGTCCGAACATAGCGCATCCAAAATTTTATCCTGTTTTGACTTTTTTTTTCAGTTATTTATTCGAACTTGCAGATAAGCCGGTAGCGTCGGTCTCTTATCTTATATCCCCTTATCGTACGATCTAACGAAACCTAGACCTTCCCCTGAGATAGCGCAACACTTGTATTATGACAATGCCTATGTTTGACCTCGCGACAGAAAACATACTTGAACTCTGAGATATGCAAAGTTGCCAACAAGCATATGACCCAAACATTGACTCTTCTTATTACGCCCGAAACATGGACACTGAGTTAAGCGAAGCTTCCGCGCTCGATTCAATTTACGAGAAAAGTCATTTTCGGACTAATAATTATCATCCGAAATACATTTACGAACGATCGTCACTGATAACGCTGGATAATACGAGACGAGAATAGAATCATACGGGGATTTGATATCCTTTGAGATTATCCAAAATTCTCACTCGGATTCAATTTTCCATTGTCATTCGAATTAACGTGACTCCATTTTAACCTGAATTAACTTTGAAACTGCGGTTTAAGTTTTTATCGGAAATCAGATATTCTTTTTTTCCAAATTCATTTAACCCGTTACACTTTTGACAATTCACTGACTAGCATTGACCTTTCACTTTGGACATTTTTTATATGCAAAATCACACTTCGCAGTCAGTTCGAAATTTCGTATTTGCACAATTTTACATTTGCCTCTGTTCAATGAAAAATTCTTATTACCTCTACGTACTTGCACGTATCTTGGCTCCTTACTTTTTTCTCTCTTTTTCGTGTCTCTTCGTTTTGAGGTAAAAATCAATGTTTTCTAATCTCGAGACCTCCGCGAGCGTTTGTATGGTATGAAAAAGAAATTATTTTCTTTTTAAATTTTATTCTCACGGATCTTTCGTTCGGGGGTGGGGGAGATAGATGATTATTATGTATCTCGGAGTCTTATCGTCAGCCTCTGCTATAAGAATGGAGGTCTTGCACGTGGCCATAGGACCACGTGGGCCTTTTACCTGCGTCACCGACCGAACCGACACCCCATCGCGTATTGATTGAGTGTGGCCATGGTCGTATCCATAGCAACGTTTCTTCTACCTGTACGGTGTGCACGATCGTCAAACTACACAGTACCTTCCGTACCTACGGGCCTGTCTTACCCTTTATACATATATATGTATATAGTTAGACTTTATCTGGTTATATATATGTATAACATTCACCTACCGACCCCGTCAATACTTTACCCCTTAATATATATCCATTTGTTCTGTCAGCTGCTGGGGAGACGGCTTAAAATTTTATGACTCTTAGATAACATTTTTTTTTTCTTATCTTTATTTATATCGGTTACTGCACTGGGCATCGAATCACTTTTAACGAGGATACAGACGGTGCGGATGCTGAGCGGTGACTTTTGTTAAATTTTGCGCAGGTAGTTTTTTTGGCATTTTTTTTTATTTTTATCTTGGGCTAACCGGGGTTGATTTTTGCTTGGGTTATCAGTGGTGGAAGATATGCATGTAGGAGGGGAGGGAAGTTGCCATTCGGTTTGAGCACCAATTGAGGCGCGAAGATTTGAATTCATTTTTCAAGTGTTGCTTGGCGTACAAGTAGGGAATCAGACAAGTCGAGCCGAGCGGCTATGAGATACAATGTAATTTTTTTGATGGACTGCCCTGTGGTAAATAAAAAAAATGGATTTCGAAGGTTGAAAAGAAAATTGATTATATTCGTTATGCCTCGAGAGAATTTGAGGGTTTTTTGACATTTTTTTTATACCTTGGCCGTTTCTCGTGCAACGAGGTTTTTTCTTCGTTTCTTTTGAAACAAAATTTTGTAATATGCTTTGAATATTGTTTTTTTTTTAAATTATTAAGAGAAGTCAGGGTTCTTTGACACAGCATGCAATAATTCGTGATATTTAATCGGATTCTCTTATCGTTTAGATAACGAATTGCAATATTTTCACGAAGCGAAAACTTATCGCAAGATCGTTTATCGAATATGACATATTTTGTATACACAAGAAGAATGATTATTAATTTTTTTTTTTATAAAAATCGATTGATTTTTTATTTCTTCATTATACCAAAGGCCGTCTCATAAATTTTTGAAGATATAAGAAATCTTACGTAAAACCAAGCACCGTACCAGTATTTCCCATTGGCAGATATCAGGTATCACATATGATGCTTATCAGTATAAATCGTTAAATGACTAAATTGAAATTCGCGTCTTCCGAACGATCGACCATCTTACGTTCACAATTGTCCCTAGCAGGTTTGATTCCGCGCTGATTAAAAATGCGAGTTTAAGTGATGGATAAAAAAAATGAGTAACCAGGGTGAGTCATTGAGCGACGGGTCCTAACGACGATCGTTTGCATCATCGAGAGGATTTCGAAAGTAAGATAAGATCCGAAGGTTGGTCCCCTTGAGTTCTTAAGGACTAGGATTAGGAGGATAAGGATTCTAAGAGAGGAAGGAGGTTGCTAAGTCGGGGATGAGAGTCGAAGGAATAATCTCTGTTGCTGGTAGCAGCGTCGGTACGGTAATGGTAGCAGCGCTACTGGTACTGCTGGTGCTGGTGGTGGTGGGTGGTGGGTGGTGGGTGGTGGTAGTCACGATGACTACGTCGTCGACGGCGGTGTGAGTCCGTGGTGGAGGGGGAAGAGGTTCGAGTGTGGTCGGAGGGGACGCTGCGACGCCGGGCGTCCGATGATCGCGCCTTAAAAGGTTCGACGCCGCACGCGCCCAACAGCTGCCACCACGTTCCTATCCCTCCTTCTCTTTTCTTCTCTCCTCTCTCCTTTCTTCTTCTTCTTCTGGCTCTTTCCTCTTCTCTCTCTCTCTCTCTCTCTTCTTATTTTCTTACTACTTTGACTTTCTTCTTCTTCTTCTTCTTCTTCTTCTTCTTGTCTACCATCTTCTCTCTCTGTCCTCGTGTAATGTATGTATACACCGATGGCTAACACCGTTTCACATAGAGACACGTACACAGCCTGCTGGACCACTCGGATGGTGAATGTTTGGCTCCTCTCTCTCTCTCTCTCTCTCTCTTTCTCTCTCTAAGAGTCCACGGGTCCGCCAGTTGTGCTGGGTTACCCAGAGTCAGCCCTCCGGATCTCCTGGCACAGCCGCGGTGTCGCGTTTCAAGCGAACGCACCGCCTCAGCACGCATTACCTATGTCGGCCGTCGATACAATTTCCTGTCCAGTAGGACGATCGGTTATCGTACCGGAGGATTTGTTTTTTGAAAAAAAATGTATATAATGTCCTATGATTGTTTGGCGAAAAGAAAAGAGAGAGTGAAAAAGAAAGATACAGCAATCATGTTTGTAAGAAAGTTGCACAGGGGTGATCGGGATAATTGCGAAAATTCTCCTGGAACAGATCACGGAGAACGGTCCAGGCTTCTACGTGGTGGCGATCAATAAGAGAGTCAGGAATGAGTTTGAGAAGACGTGGGAATTATTATTATTTTTTTTCTTAGTTGGTACAGCTCCTTCGATCAGCCTTCGTTATCTCACTCATCGCCCGATGCGCTTCTCAGTTTCAGATTACAGCCTCCGGTCTGTATCCACGCGCGCGGAAAGATACAATTAAGGACCCCGACACTCGACCTGCGAAACTTACCGAATGGCTGTATCATTATTTGCTTGTTATGTGTTCTCTAGTTGTTCTTGGTACTGGTATCTATTACCTTTTTTTCTAATCGATTGATACGATTTTACCTTATTTTGGAGAAATCCTTAATTATCCCGTCTCATCGATTTATCCCGGTACCATACGAAGTTAAATATTGTTTTTGGGCTGTACGACGAAGTTTGCCTTGTTTAAGTCTGACGAGGCTGTGCCGTGGTGACAGTCGTATCGGCACTTGTGAACGACGCCTTTAGGTTTACCTGAAATTGTTATTATTGTGATAACCGAGAAATCTCAAGCAAAATACGTCTCATGGAAATATCCGTAGTCACGTGGATTTCAATTACGGGAACTCTCGGTTGTGCTCTCATTGTAAAAGCAAGGAAGCAACGGCAGAAGCAGCAACAGCGGTGAACCACCCCACACGTGGCCCAGCGGCGCGAGTGCGGGACATGTGTTTTCCAGCCTCCTACAGAGATTGCTCCACGGGATAACGGCTGAGCACGCCCCACGTGCGACGCGATCCTGATACTACACAATGTGGAAGCGCCTCTTCCTCTTGAGGAAGTCTGGACACGCTCGATCCGAGAGGGAGAGAGAGAGAGAGAGAGAGAGAGACGAACCGGAAGCGAAGCTCCCCGTTAGACGAAAAGTCGAAAGGGTGTCTCGAAGCTTCGGTCAATTCTTGCATCGCGCCATTTTGTTGTGGATTAAAAAAAAAATTATTACCAATTCGACCTCAAAATACCCAGAGCTGCCAGTCTCCGAGAGCGACTTAACTGGACTTAACTTGTAAATCCTCGGATGAACTTTCGACATCTTGAACCTCGAGCAAGATCAGCAATTGAAGATCCCAGCCGGAGGAAGTAGCGCCGATTAATCGATGACTGCAGCCAGCAGTAGGAGCAGCCTCTGGCTCTACCTGCAAGCACTGGGCGCAGCTTGCCTCCCGAGGATGATTGATAAGCAGTGTAGTATGACCGTTCGCTGGGCGATGGTGGTGCTGATGGCGAGGGGGCAGGTGAGGCAGGAGGAGAGTTCAAGGCACACGTCATTTACTTGAAGCACGTGCTCTGGTTTCTGGCGGCTGCTCCTGCTCAGCCTCAGCCTTCGGTACTCCGACTCGGGCCTGCTGCTGGTTAAAATTAGCATCGAAGCTTTGACTTCGCCGTGTCATAGGACAAAGAATATGGCGGCTGCTGCTGCTCTGATCTTCCAATGTGTTTTTCTGAGTAAGCGAATTGGACTTGATAATTGTTTTTTTTTTTATCACTTGCTCACGATGTCCTTTGTACCCCCCAGACGGCGTTGTCCTGGCTGATCTGGTACCTGGTGGCTCTTGAATTAATGCCGAGTATGACGTATTCACCGGAGCTGGGAGAAGACGGCTAGCGAGCCGAGGATGCTGGGGCTACCGGTGATGCCAGAATTAGGCGGGTATCACACCGTCCGGAATGCTCCTGCTGCATCCAGAGATTCTTCTGGCTCCGCTGTCTATACGCGATCCAGACTGATCGAGGGTGCGCAAGAGTCTCTCTGGTCCAGGTTACTCACGTGGAGATCAGGTCGCGGAGCCGTTTCGTCCTGATGGACCAATTGGACGTTTTCTCAACGAAATACGAAGCTCCTCGTCGAACGGGGGTTGCGGCCAGTCACGCGACACGTGGGATATACGCTCTTGGGGATGTCAGCCCTCCTGGACCGTATAGCAGAAACGCGGCACGCAGCCGGCTGTGCCCGTCAGCTGCCGACAGATTTATCGAGTGGCACGTGCCGATCCGGAGCAATGTCGTTTTACTTGGGTCTTTTTCTTTACGGCGCTACGCGTTTTAAAAAAACTGCACGACCCCTCGCGCCACTTGCACCGCAGTTACTGGATGCTGTTTATACTTTAATTTACTTACGCAGCGCCGATCCTGCTTTTGCTGCCTGTCGCTCGTACCTTTGTAATCTGGGTTGAGATATTTTTTAAAGAAATTTTTTGAATTAAGAATTTTCTTGTAACCTCTCAGTCGGGTTCATGGAAACAAATTCGTCGAGCTCGTCTTGTATATTATTTCGTTAATGAATGAATATCAGCATTTGCGTTATTATACTTGAGATAAATAGTTATAAGACAGATACTCGTATCGGCGGGTCTTTGATGTTTAAGGTGGAAATTTTCAATATCACGTACTCCTAGAATGGCGATACGTTTCATATTTGAAATTGAGAAAATATTTAATGGCTCTTCTTTTTTTTTTGTATCCTATCTGACAGCCACTTTTTATTGCTGCCGAGGAGGCAAAGAGACTCGTGATTTATTATTTGGATAAATGGCAGGAATTTCGCAATCTTATGACTTTTTAGCTTTGGGCGTGAAAGACGTTTTCGGGGTGCATTGAGATTCGATTAGTCGAGTAGGTATCCATATCGACACTGTCAACTCACAAGGAATTCACAAGACATCAATCTGTATAACCAGATTCAATTTAGGTCGGATACTAATAGTAAATTTCATACGATAGAACGGATTTTGTAATTCGATAGATCTCTTATAAGGTGCGCAGTCTAGGATTCCATAATACATGACTTGTCAAGAGTGTACTTGTACTTGGTACTACGTGATACTTCCTCTTGCGCTTAAGATATAATTTCGACTAACTCGCTACTGAATTACTCAATTTTGACTGCATCAAATTCCATTTTCCTCTTGGCTCGATATTCATTATTAAAATGTGACGGACGGATGCTGTCGGTTTAATGCACTCTCATATACACTGTCAAATCTGACGGGTACGAGAGCTAGGAATTCTATGAAATAAATTGACATTCCCGGTAACCATTATTCAACTAACTTGAAATCAGGTTATCCGATGATTAATGCAGTTTTCCTTCTATTTCTGAATCGGAGGAAACTGAATTAATGACGAAATCAATGTTTAAATTGAAAAAAAAGTTCTAATCAAAATTATACATATGTCAATCGTAAAACGTCAGTTTATACATAGTTGTGGTGTCGTGTCACGTGTCATTGGGAAACTCATGTACTTATGCAATTTGACCTTCGACCTGATAATCTTCATAAAAAAAAATCAGTGTAGAGAACAAATGATACTCGGAGCCATCAAGCTCAGCTCTTCGTAGGGTATAGCAAGTGGAGAGGAAGAAAGGGTTAGAAAGTAGAAAAGGGGCATAGAAGAGTGTAATGTAGCGAGTGAATCTGAAAATGGTGAAAATTAGTGGCGAATAGGTTATAAAACCAAACGAGAGTCCAGGTTGGTCTTGTGTCGGTTGTAAAAAGAGAGCAAGAGAGAGAGAGAGAGAGAAGGCAAATAAGTAACCAAGAAAGAAGAAGAAAAGCGAAATTCTCGTTCGTAAATCCAAAGTCACGTTATAGTCTGGATGCTGGATGGCGTCGCGACGTCGTGCCGTTAGTCGAGAGCGGCCATCATCGTCATCGGGCGTCTCTCGGGGGGTGATGTGTCAGTTAGGTTAGTCAAGTGGGTAGGGTACTAGGTAGCAGAGCCTGGGTATAGCTTAGATTCTCCCAAGGAGGTATAGGCTCTCCGGCTATATCGGTGGTATTTTGGTTTTGGCTTGGCTCGGCCCGTGCAGTTCTGGGAGTGAAGTTCTAAAAACAGCAGAGGTAAGTCCTACCAGCAGCTCGTAGCCTTTAGCATAGCCTAAGAGCGTCCGTCCGTTCGTTTCACTCTGTACGCTGACTGTATATCTCGCTCTCCCTTCGACTTCTTCACTTACTCATACGTCGGTCCTCCTCTTCTTATAATACCCTACACACGGAACCACCTCCGATGCTGGTGCTGATGCTGCCTGCCTGCCTGCTGCTGCTACTGCTACTGCCACTACGCACCCCGATTTATTTCTTCACACCGAAATTATTTTTGGTATCTTTTCCTCGGTTTGTTAATACTTACATGCTAAAATTGTAACCCCGCGCAACGTGTGCCTCGCTCCGAAAACGTTTTACAATCAAAGGCCCGCTTAGTTGGTTTGGCGCGCGCAGTCCATGCACCTCGGCGCCGCCTTTCGATTTTTAATGAGTCTCGTATAACCGGCGACGACTTTTGGTTTAACGCCTGTAACGTCGTCCTTCGAGTCTTTTGTCCTGTCGCTAAGTAGTCCCTTGTCCGTTATACGTACGCAACGTCGGTCGAGATCGGGTCGCCCTTATCGTACGGCCCTGAACGTCCATTCGATTTTCCTACCGTACAGAGGAGGAGTGATATACCTTTTTTTCTTCTTTATTAATTTTTTCTTTACTTCTCGACCGACTCGCAAGCTCTCGATTCGCGATTGAGAACGTCTTAACGCTTCTTAGTGAGAACACGGATTTTATTATTATTATTAATTGTACCATGGATACGCGACTACGTCCCATGTAAGTCTCATAGAGGATATAATTCAGTGCTTGGTTCTCTGAGGAATTATCCGACGAATTTTACTAGTTTGACGTTTCTAGGAAAATGGGTATTGTTATGACGGGTGGCCGGGGGGGTCTTGTGGGGGGAGGGGGGGACTCAGCCTCCCAGCCAGTGTTTAAGAGCAGTGTCAACCGATCCAAGTGTCTCGTATCATTGACAATGTCACTTCGTATAGTTTCGGTTATTTCATAACCTACAAATGGTATTGCGCTGGTAAACGAATTCTAAGCTGCGACGTCCAAAACGGCATCTTTAGTTGTATCGGCTGTCTTCTTGTATCGTCTGAAATTGGTCTCACGTTCTAGACAGTAATTCCGTTCTCACGTCAATCGATATCAGCACGGCTCGATATACGTTGCATTCGACGACAACGTCACGGCAATCCACGTACGATTTAAGGACAATGGATTCGCTCGAGTCTCTTCTTACGAAGGGTCTGTGTGTGCTTATCGACACCCTTTTATCTGTTGTTCGTTATTTATTAATCGTTTGCGACTAACTTCACGGCATCGCGCATCCCCTTGTCCACGGTTTGGTTCTTCGGACTCGTCGAATTGATGGAAAAGCGGCTGAAAACTTTTAACCGAGTCTTGGACGCTCCCGCGGTTTCGTTTGTTCGTTTGGCAATCGAGGTTTGGTTGGCTCATCAGACGCCATAGTTATTTCTCTCCCCTTACGTCCCTCCTCCCCTCTGTCTGTCGGGCGCTCGAGGAATTGCCAAATGGGACTGATATGCAAAGCATCGTGGCGTCCTCTTAGATATTATCTTCGCGGGGGAAAACATTAGTTGGGTTCGTTCTTGATTTCAAGGATTATCGTTTACCGCACAATTCCTAATTACTCGTTTACCGCTGGACTGAAACTTCCTGTAGGTCGAGGGAACCTGTAGCAACTTTGGCTTTGGGCTATGCGTCGCGTTCTTCGATGGAAAGTTGACATTTTCTTTACAGTTATAATTGTGTTTGCACGGGTGGGACTTATCGGGCATCCGATCTGGGGCTGTAAAATGACTTTTGATTGGAAAGGACAAGTTAACAGGACATGTCGCCACTCTTCAAGGCCTTTGAGGACGAGGCTTGAGGAGGGATCCCAAGAAATTGGTTTGGACTTGTTGCGCGCTCGCAAAGTCCAGCCGATTTGATGGGCTTCCAGTAGATTTTGACGCGGGATTTACTACTTTTGAAAATAGATAATTTGTGAGGGTTTTCTTTAGATTTGAATTTTTCGATTTCATCTTTCATGGGTTTGGAATTTCTTTCGTTCGGGGTTTATCGCGATTTTTGAGCTTTTTTACGTTTTCAGGTGTTCTAGACAGGATTTTTTTTTGCTAGAGTAACTTATTTTTGAAAAAATTTCTTTTTTTGAAAAATCTTTTTTTTTTTTGCGTTTTTTTTTTTAAATTCAGGTAGACACGGTCTTCCCGATAAGAGAACGTTAACTTGACTTGGATCGTTTAACGTTTATTTTTTCGATTTTTGAGAAAAACTCGTGCGTCAAACTTACTTTCGTTGACTTTCACAATGGATGCTCTTGGCGTTTCTATCGCGTTATGCAAATACGCTGGATGTGGAAATATTCTTTTGTTTCGTTTAATCTCATTCCCGACATTTATTAAACCCCCTCGTTTCCCTTTTTGCGAATTCGCTGCTGACTTTGCCTTGGCCAATGGGAACACGAGCGTAGCTCGAGGTGGCGTGTTGCTTCTATAAAAGTGACGTCACCTCCGGCACTATACAGTCCCTTTTTCTTGATTTCGTGCCAACTGCGCAAAACGCGTATTCCTCGGCGGTACGTGGCGCACTTGTGACTCTCGTGTCTCGCTTTTTGGGATGCCTTTTAGAGTTGCCTATGCGGGGATACGCTGTACAGATCGTTTCAGCATGAAAGATCGTAACAGTTACTTTTGTGCTTTACCTATAGTAAGCATTAAGAAAAATTGCTTGAATGAGCACTGTGAAGTTTTCGAAAAAAAAAACATACTCTCTCTTGGTTCAGCGAAATGCCTACTTTTTGTTTAATCGAAACATCCACTTTAATGCTGACGCTTAATTACGTGGTTTTCAAATACCTATAGTAGCTCGATTTTTTAGCTCATTTTTTTTCCAAAAATGTTTATCTTTATTAGATTTTCACTATCGAATGGATTCGAGCCGTCTGAGAGAATTCGACAGAAGTTAATGAAATTCGAATAGGTAGAAGTTGATGACGTATTTGTTTTACGAGAGAAATTTTGATTTATAACAATAACTTACGTGCATTGTTTTCTTACGTCTATTCTTGTACCTGACCTCCTTCGCTAGCACATTAAATTCTTCACCTCGTAATTATATGCAATTTTCTGCATACGTAACGAGGTGCAACGATTAATCGAGGAGGAAGTTAAGGTACAGGAAAATAATACGAATATGAAAGTTGGAGAAATAATTTATAAAGATTCAATCACGTGTTTCGTTTGTATGGAAAAGTTTTGTTTCAAAAGAATTTTTTTTTCTTTTTTTCATGTATGTATATAAGACACGTGATTTAATCAGCCCTCGATCTTTCTTCATGTGTCACAGGCTGATTCGACGAATACGGTGAAGTCACAGTCGAAATCCAGCACAGAAGCAGTCGGGGACGCTCCTTAGGTCGGAAGGCCAGATTGAGCGGATATCCGGTGCGTCGGCAGACGCAGCAGCTTCTCGACAGTGGTACAGCAGCCCTTCAGGGTTCAAGGCTACCCTTCGTTCGGGGTAGCTTCGTACTTTTTAACACTAGCATTTCTGTCCTTTCCTACGGAATACGAGGTTTGGCCACCACCTGGTATTTTCTTTTGGTCTTTCGACCCTTCCTACGTTTACGGGCCGTCTCTTGTTTTATAGGGACCAGAGACTTACACGGAGTTACTGGAATATCCCTAGATCCTTTTCGATCGATTTAACTAGATTGTCCAGAGTTTCTTTTTTACATTACCTAGTAGAGGGGATTTAATCAGACGAGGAATTTTTTTATTTCAACATTTTTTCCAAGGATTTTTCTTTTTACAGCGACCGGGTTACGTCGTCGGATTTAGACAATTTTCCGATATTTATTCTCGATGCATCTTTCGGATGTCTGGTTTTATTATTTCATCCGGATATTTCTAGATACATTTCGTACTTCAGGTCACGCGGCCAATCTGGAATTATCCAATAATTAGGATGGACTTTTAGCAGGTTATGTTTGAAAATTTAATGACTCCGGTGCACCGGCACTCGCCTACGACCAAGATAGTTTCGTCTTTCTCGATCTCATCGATTGGATACACTCTGCGAGTTTATTTGCGATTTATCTGCAATTTCTGAGGTTTTTTTAAAACCTTTTTTCGGGAACGATATTTTAGTTTTTTGAAAATTCAACTTTTGTTTTTTTAATTTCTATGAACAATATTGATTCCTCGCAGCAACGGAATTCGGATATAATTATTTGACTCGGCTGAATGCTGAATAAATACGTGAGTCAAATCATCAAAAGTCACATTTTTTTTTTAATCGAAAAAAAATTTTTTGTTTCTCTACTTCGTATACTTGTTGATTTATCTTATTAAATTTCGTCGATGTTCCAGCTTTTCGGAAAAATTTCACCAATAATACATTTTCAATTACTTCTACGTCTCTCGGGACATTTTTTGACGTCTTTTAACGGTATCGTCAAATTTTTTTTATATCACCCGATCGTCTACTCGACTGTTACCTGATAAAGGGAGATGAGTCTTCGTTGTAATCTGTTATCAGTGTAAATTGCAGTTTTGAAAAATGAAAATTTGAACAATGCCAAACATCATTATCGTGTCATTCTTTGGTATGTTTATCGCGAGAATTTTTTTTCCATATTTCTTATCATAATTTTCATTTTTTTTATTCTCAATGTAAATTTTTATTGTCTTCTCTTTTTACATGTGTCTTATCGCTCCGTAAATATAGATGCTTTGGAATTCCGTATTACTCGCGTATACTGCTGTTATGAATTTTCGTAGAAAATTTCAAATTCTTCCCTTCGTCGAGTATTTGAAATCCGAATCTTTTTCTCTTCCCAGTCATCCTGCCGATAACGTACGAATCGTAGAAATATTTATGGATCTGTCCCATTATTCATCTATTGATCCTCGAATAGAAAATTTATTTCGCTTTTACCTGAGACCATAGAATTCTTTTTAGCTCTCTGAACAACAAACGTATGTACTTATTTGTTAATTTAAATAAAAGTACAATTATACAGGTCAATCTGCAAAGACGAGATAACAGTCACGCAATTCAGTTAGTTTAATTAAATGAAATCCATTCGTACATTGCCTAGTAGAAATCTTTACTGTTATTTATGCAAACAAGTGTACTTACACATTTGCACATTTTTTGTCGTAAATAAGTAAAATTCCGTCATTATCATTAACTTTACCATGAGCTTCGTCGTATCTTTTTTTAAGGGACTAAGAAAAATGTACGATCATCAGAGTCCTTGATTCGTTCGTGATTGACGTTAATTTGAATTCGATGGAAATTTCATAAATTCACCAAATATCGATACAGTGAACTGCACTTAACGGTCTCCTGAAAATTTGAATACACAGCGTTCTATTTACCAAATGGATATCTCCGAGCGAGCGACGTTGGAATATTTGCCGTTCTAATTGATTAATGGATAAATGGCTTCGGTGTTTCCACTGAAATCGTATCGACAGTTCAAGAACTGACTTATGGCAATTACAAATTGATTGCCCGAATCGAAAATTGTCCATAAGCAAATAATTAAGCGATCGGCATATACCAGTAAGCTTGAAGTGTGTATTTTAAATTTTGCGAAACTGGCGAATAATGCAAAATTAAATTTTCGTCTAATTAAAGAAATTCTCAAAATTATTCAAATTTATCAGTTCTAATATAATATATATATAAAAAATTAAACCACCTGCGTAAACGCGTATCTGCATCTCGTTGCCAGATACGATTTGATTATACATGGATCGTTAGGGCTACAGGCGTAATTAAAAGCTGTGCTAATTACAGTCAGATTGATATAAAGAAGCATCGCTGTACAGTAGATAACGATGAAGATGAAGATACGAGAGCGTAGTGTATAAGAGCAAGCGTGTTCGAGGAAAGTGATGGAAAATAAAAATAAAAATGGTAAACAATAAGAAAAGGAAGAGGAAAGAAAATGGCGAGAGAAAGATAAAGAAAGAGAGAGAGAGAGAGAGAGAGAGAGAGATATAGAAAGTAAGATCAAGATACGAGGGTGGCGAGGAGTAACGTCGGAGGAGAACACAGGGGGATGTAAGAACGGCGGTTCGAGGGCAGGAGGATTAGAGGGAGTGGGCGTAAGGAGCGGGATAGTGAAAAGAGGGAGAGCGAGAGAGACAGAGCGAGGGAGGAATCCACGAGAGGGAGCGAGACAAGGATTACGTTGGGCGGCGCTGAGCTACAGCGCCGAGTGTCGCCTTGGCGGTGGCGTTGGCGGTGGTGTTGGCGACGCCGACGTCGACGACGGCGACCGACGACGACGTCGGTAGCCACCGAGAGTGGGAAGAGGGTTGCGGAGGTTTCGGTGGGGGGCGTCGGGACGACGAGGAGTGGGCAGCGAGAGGAGAGCACGCGCGCTCGAACGAGCCTTCATTGGATTGGCCAACGAGCGCATGACGTCATTCGCGTTATCGACCAATGAGGACGCCCCTCGGCGACGTTGCTTCAACGAGCAACCAGACTCCAGAGCGTGTGGACTGACGGGTACATACGGCTGCCGCCACTCCACTTCCCAATCTTTATTTCAGGCTCGACTGCGAACTCGGGGCGAACTGGTCGAAGCGCGCGCGACCGCCCCGTTTTAACGCCCCGTACACGACGCACGTTGTTTCTAAATTTGAATTGGACGACGAACACGGACCGAGTAGTGCCCCGCGACGCCACCGTCGCCACCGCCGCAACCGCCACTCGCATGTGAAAAGTATTTTAAGAAAGACGCTCGCAGTGTGCATCTAGTCAACACATCTAGTCCCGTACCGCGATACGATACCTAATAATAATTTCGTACTCGTATTATTAACCTGATCCTATAAATATACGGGCGTTCGCCGGCTGTCGAAGCTCGGAAAGAACTTCCGACCGGAAAGGAAGCAATTTTTTCGAAACGTCCGTGCGCGCGAGGGACGCCAATCGTCAGCCTCGAGGAAAGAAGGAAAGTTTGGATATAACGATCGGAGGATCTACGTGGGAAGAGGAAGAGGATCGTCGTAGCGGCATCGTTTACGAGGAGAGAAAAGCTTTGCAGATCGACTCCAGGAAAAGCAACGGGGAATCGAAAGTGCGAAGGAATCCGTTGCTGCGATCTACTACGATTGCGTAACCAGCCGAAGTTTTTCGTCTGATCTCGAACACCCACAACCCTCAACAGCTGGGAGGTTAAACCGCTGGGAGAGGGGACGGATCATCGATCCCTTTTTCCTTCCTCTCTGGAGAACGGACACCGTTGTGCCAAACTTTTAAACCGTTTCCGGCTACGTAGTTCTTTGCGTGCAGTGTCTTTTTTTGGTGATCATGTTGGCATTTATGCCTTCGCGTTGCGGCCGTCGCACCGCCTAAACGTAACCAAACGGAATTACGCTGTGCGCGATTCTCTCTCTCGCTGGTGCTTTATTATCGTGCGTCCTCGGCAACCCTCTTCAGGGGGGGTCACGTCCTGTCATCGAATGACCTTACGCACGCGACACGCGCCTCACTGTGCTTCGGAATACACGCTGCTATGACCACCCTCTGATTTTCTCAAGTGCCCTGGAATTGGTGAGTTTTTCATAGAGATTGTCATTAGGGGATGAGATTCACTTTTCAATCTTCTTTTACTCTGTCGTCGGGACGCGACGTCGCGACGTCGTTCCGTCGTTCCGTCGCACGGTACACGAACATCTTTTAACTCTCTCGTCTCTCTGATCTCTTCTTTCTCGTATCCTGTCCTCCTCTTTTTTGTCTCCCTACCAGACTCACCGAACCGTTCTTGGAACTGGTCCAGATGAGCGGAAGATCTCGGATCATCCCTGCCCCAATACGTTTCGCGCCTTTATCCTCAAACTTCCTCGTAATTTAATGACTCTTCTTTCTTTATCACCCACAATGCATCGCTGCGTTCTTCGATCATTATGACCGATAGTCTCATACTCTTTGAGTCTTCCAATTATCCGGGATGCTGCGGGTCCATTTCAATCGCTAAACACGCGCGGATAGTTTATCTCCATTAGTCTGATAATATTTCTCACAAGGTCTTTTCTGAATCTTATCTACTATCACTCTCTTACTCTCAGCATCCATCTAGATTCTTATACATTCTCATTCCTCTTCTTGGCTATTCAATGCGTGGCCTTCGCAACGTCACTCAAAGATTCATTCGTTCCCGAGAAAAGGCGATCAAGGCGCGATGTGTGCAGGTCAGTGCGCTGCTTGGTCACTGACCCTTATTCGATGTCGCACTCTTGTATAATAGACCAAATTCGATCGGATAGACCGCTGCTAGCTTTCCTTTCTCTCTCTCTCTCTCTCTCTCTCCCTCCCTCCTTCCTCCTCGCTCTCGGCCATTTCCCTGCGAATCAATTTCGACCCAGTAATAAACCGTCGATAAACGTGCTTTCGGTCGATAGGACTGTTGCTCTTGTAAATTCCGAACCCAGAACAATTTCGCCCAACGTACAAAACTCTTCGAGCTGGAAAAGATACGCGAAGGCAACGTTACCATGAAAACTTGTCTTTCTCCATTGTCCTTTCTATGACGTGTACTATGATCGCTATTCTTTTTATAGGCATCGGACAATACACTGCGAACAATATGCAACGCTCGTACAAATGCATACATTGCGTTTACAACATTTGGATAAATAATTCGATCTCCATATAATTAATACCGATAACGATATCCAACAGAATCACGAGAAATTCGTATCTGGCGAGTGTACGAAAAAAAATATATTTTCAAAAACAGTAGACGTCATAAAAATATGTAAATTTTTTTTTTAATAAAAAAGCAACAAATTCTCTCTACCTGCTGTGTCTTTTTTTGTTCGCGTTGCAAGACATTTATCTTTGCATAGTCAACCGAATGAGAATCACTGTGTATGATCACACGGTCGTGTTTGCTGTCGACATTATACGGTCATTTAACATCTATTAAGACTAGTCTCTGGCGACCTCGATAAAGTCCGCATAATTGGGAATAAATAATATTTCGGAACAAACACGCAAGAAACTGGCACCTCGGGTGAAAATGGGAGTCAGGTGCGTTTGCGCGATCGTGCGTACAAGTACGGATAGATAGACACGCGTAAGTGCGTCCTTTTGTGAAGAAAAAGACGTGCAGCGTTCCGTGTGTGTCTCTCGTAATATTTACACGATGTGCACACGCCTCGTGTATATTTGCTCTACCTACTCGCACGCACCAGACAGCAACACGGGCGGGAATCGGTATCTCCGCCGGGCGTCGGTAACGAAGAAAACTGCCGTACCGACGATAGTTTTATCTCGACGAGCCAGGGGCATCGAAAATTCATCAATTTTCCGAGCACAGTATTCAATCGATTCTTTATTAGCTACTTAAGTCAAATCCCGCTCGAGTAGCCGTGTTTTCTGAGGAAATATTATCAAAACGAATAATATCGATCCTTGAAACGAGTAAATATTCAATGACTTATCGACCGATATCTCTTTTTTTCCTGTGGAAAATTTAATTCATCCTCTTCGCTAGTTAGTAACGTCATTTCTCTTGGACCGCGCGTGTCTTTCTCCCACCGAGAAGCCTCTCGTGCCGAAACGTCATTTTGCTGTTCTACGATACTTTCAACCATTCATCAATTAACGTTATCTCTGGTGGAAGTCGTAAAGAGGGAATTGATACTCGCCAGAGGAAGAAGCCTCTTTTAGTATCTTTTTCGTATACTCTTCCGCCGGTTGCATCTACATTATTTTTAGTCGAGTATATTTTCACGTTGGATTTTCAATGTCCCGCCTTTTTTTTAAAAAAATCTCTGATTCGATTCTTTTTTTTATGTATATCTTTTTTCAGTGGAATACAATCCTTGTATTTATCCGATAGACTCGATTCCGTTTCTCGACGATGGTTACGAGTCACGAGAATGAATTTAATTGTCTGTGACGCTCGCGCATTGCCATTCATAAGATCTATTGGCCCGCGATTAGCAGCAAGTACTCGCTTCTTGAATAATTCTCGTAAAGTACACAGTGCCTTTGTCCGTAAGACTTTTAGCGAAATAAATGATCCTGTAGAGTGCAAATGAGAATTTGCTTTGTTGAATAAATTCATAAATGATATATCGATATATTCTCAGGAAATACTCGTCAGAGCGATAGAAAATTTTGTTCGTGTTAATGAGATTTGATTTTTTTTTGTCTATTTTCAAGTAATTCGTAACACATTTTTAAACGGTCAACAATGCCGTGTTACGTAAAACAGTATTTTTAGTGTTTAACCAATGACCTCATTTCCTCTTTTCATTGTTGCAGTGTTTTTAACATTCCATCAAGATCATCGAAAGAGTGTTCCTGGGTTACGAATATACTTCAACAATGGGTCGCAAGAAGATACAGATCTCTCGTATCACGGACGAACGAAATCGTCAGGTAAGATGCTTCGAAGGTCGATACCCGCCGATACCGTCGGTGACGGTTTGCGAGAAAAAGTTATAAAAAAATTTTTCCATTCAAATATTATTCTTTGTGAATTATTTACTAATGTCGGAAGGTTCGTTTTGTTGAATCGATTTTTTTTTCCGATCGTGTTCGATTCTCCGATCCGGTCGATTTGTGCATTGGTTGGAATTCGATGTGACTTATCGATGTTTTCTCGCAGGTGACGTTCAACAAGAGGAAGTTCGGCGTTATGAAGAAGGCTTATGAATTGTCCGTATTGTGCGACTGCGAGATCGCGCTTATCATCTTCAGTTCGAGCAACAAGCTGTACCAGTACGCGAGTACCGACATGGACAAGGTCCTCCTCAAGTACACGGAGTACAACGAGCCCCACGAGTCCCTCACCAACAAGAATATTATCGAGGTGAGTCCATTTATCTTTGTCAGGTTATCTTGGGTCGGAGAAGTATCCTCGTACAATTTGGCATTACAGATTTTATTAACTTTTTTTTTTCATCTCCTTGTATCTTTTATACATGGTAGACTTGGATATCTGAATTTGAGCTTTTTCTTCGTCACAACAGAATTCAGACTGGATCATCCAGGATATTTCTCTGTCGCAGGAAATCACTTAGGGAGAATTGTGTTAGAGAAGGTAGCACGGATAGGTTGCGAAAATTGTCTTTCTCTTTTTTTTCCTTTTTCTCTTTTTTTTTCCAAAGTACTTTATCTCCGGATAAGGGTAGATACCGTGTGTTGGAATTTGATGTGCATGTGAAGGTTGAGTGCCCTCGGGCGGTGTGGTCACGTGAACCTGTCTGCTGACACTTGCAGGCGCTCAACAAGAAGGAGCATAAGGGTGCCATGTCCCCGGAGAGTCCGGAGCCCGATGCAAGCGAATACAATCTCACCCCGCGAACCGAGGCTAAATACACCAAGATTGACGAGGAGTTTCAAATGATGATGCAGAGGAATCAGCACAACGGCACCAGGGTAGATACTCGAGTTGATTTTTAAAATTGAGTTACCTTTGCTTTATTACAAAAAAGAATATGAAAAATTGTATAAAAAATTTATTATACTTTGCTAAATTATTTTATAAATTTCGTCCGTTTGTTTTTTGGATAACGCAGTATCCTAATTAATGATTATTTTATTTTTCATTCAATTAGGGAATGGGCCAATCAAATTACACGCTGCCCGTATCTGTTCCTGTAAACAGTTATGGGGAATCTCTATTGGGATCTAGTCCTCAAATGGCGCACACCAGCATCTCTCCCCGACCGTCGTCATCTGAAACTGATTCAGGTAATCTTTGCAATACACGCCAATTGTATTCGTACAATGACAATACTTCCTCCTCGACAATTCTCATTATGTTAATAAATGTTAATAGCTTGTATGTAAAACGTGTCGTTCGCAGATCTACCTTCGTATTGTTTCAAGTCTGCGGTATTAAATTTCATTGATATATAAATTAAATTGTCTTTCATGAACGCGCTCGCACGTTACAAGCCCCCGCGGGAGCCCTTATACGAAAAAAAAAAGTTAAAGTAGATTCCATTACTCGCTCACGTCCTTTACTAGCATAGCGATTGCCTTATCAATTAATGAATTAATTAAAAAAAATGCTCTGTCGAATCACGCAAGACATTATCGCACGATTGCACGTGGCTGGAAAGCAAAACTCCCGATACGAATCACTCGAAAGTTCAGGAATGAGGATTTACTCTCAGTCAGGATGAACGATTAATCGCGAGGATTACTAGTAAGTCTAATTTGAGTTTTTCTTAACAGTGTACCCATCGGGAGCGATGCTGGAGATGAGCAACGGATACCCGCCGTCGGCGTCACCACTTGGCGGTTCCCCAAGTCCTGGACCTTCGCCAGCATTGGGAGTCGGCGGTGGAGGTGGAAGTAAAGGAGGGAATCCGTCGAGACACTCGCCACAACCCCCGCCACCTCCTCATCCTCACAGAGCTAACCTGCGGGTGGTCATACCCGCACCCCTCACACAGCCGCTGTCCGAGGACAACAATTACGATGTAAATATTCCTCTGGCTATCGCGGCCTGCCACGTCAGGATCACGATGACGTGACTCAAATAATGAGGATTCTAACCAGGAGGCTGTCAGGCTCCTCTGGGGGTTCACATTCGATTAACGATTAAAGATTGACGTCTTCTTGCAGAGCGGCCACTCGCAATCTGCACTAAACACACCGGTAGTAGCATTACAAACGCCGTCTGTCCCAGCTGGCTATTCTAGTTTCGGGCCCACGGATTACTCCTCGGACCTTAGCAGTCTCGCGTGGTCTCATCAGAGGTACGTTGATGACTTATCAATGTATTCGGCAGCCACCATGTCCGGCATCAGGTAAATCATATTTCATAGTTATCGTTATAGAGGAAAGCTAGATTGGTTCGGTCGATAACTGTGTATTTAGAGTGACAGCTGATCCAGCTGTTGTAAAGGAATTCCTTAGTGGACGTTTATGGAAATACCGAAGAGACGAAACATATACTCGATCGTTATATGATATCCGTTGAACCGATACAGCTTTTTTCTATAGCCTTACTTAACCTGCCATTATATCATGCGCTTCTGTTACTAAACACATTATCTTCGGTGTAACCGGATATCAAATATTTTGTCTAAGTATAATATTTACATGCTTGTCGAATTTATCCAGTTATGCCGGAGTCAAATATATTTTACACAAATATATTTTTCATGGGAATTAATCGTTGGGGTAAATATAATTTACTGCACGGGCCTTGAAGTTTTTCCATCGAGGAGGCCTAAAGGCCAGGAACTTATGGAACGGATGGAAGTGCGAATGAATAAGAGACAAAAATGAGTGGAAGAGAGAGGGAGAGGGAATGTTTACTGTAGTACGAGAGTTGTGCATGCACGTGTTCCAGGCTATAGCATACGATAATAGACGCTGGAAAGTGCTTTGTAACATCCGCCTTGAAAGCTCCAATTCGTTTGAGAGAAACTCTTTGCCATCGCATACAGCCTCCGTGTATAAAGTAATTGAAAGGAGGTCGTTGTTACGACAGTTCGTCGAGGCTTGAAAGGAGACAAAAGATAATTATGACAATTTGCATGAGACTCGAATACAATTATCTCTGAGTTATGATATCGCGAATGGGAATTGAATAAGATTGGCGAACGATCGATCGGATCGTTTGCAAGTAGCGAACGTGTAGCGACAAATCAAGAGGCTGTAGAAGTAACGAAGATACTAGGGCTGGTAGATGATCAGGAAAGCGGGATGGAAGGAAAATGAAAAAAAAACAAAAACCATAAAGTATTTTCTCAATTTCAGTGGTCTTCCACACTTAGCTGTATCGAGCAGTACACCACCGCCGTCGACGTCTCCTCTGCCCGTGAAGATCAAGAGTGAACCCATAAGTCCGCCTAGGGATCCCCACGGAGGTGGCGGCGGCGGAGGTGGCGGCTCCAACGGCGGACCAAGCAACTCAGGCAGTCTGCATCACGCGGGCATGAACGTAGTTGGTGCCTCGTCGTCTAGCGGTGGAGGTGGAGGTGCACCAGTGCCATCTCATCACGTATCTCACGGCGGTCCACCTCAAAGTCTCAACCTGGTATCCAGTAGACCAAACAGCAACCCGCCGCCCTCTCACTCCGGAAGTATAACGCCGACGAATATGCCGTCGCCGGGAGGTGGGAGCGTTCCTGATATGCGCAGCAGTCATTCGGCCGGAGGTGCCAACGGGGGTAACAGTTCAGACTATGAGAACGGGCCGCTGATGAAGCGCTCGAGAATCACGGAAGGATGGGCGACTTAATGCCGATCAGGTCGAGCGCTTCTCTCACGCCTCCTCGTTAAACGATTAAGTCCCGTTGTGCTCTCGCGTCCGAGATCGGAGATCGTGAATCGAAGATCGTGCGTCGTTGCAGTCATTGTCATTGTCTACGTCTGACAGGACCTCGTCTGCGTGGTGACGTGGTCGCTGGACGAGCCGGAATGCGGGTGAAAAAAAAAAAGAAAATCTGTTTATATTTTGAAACTGACACGGGAAAACATTTATCTGATGAATAACATGCGGTGCCATAATGTTGAACCTTTATATATATATTATATATGTACGATGGATATATATATATTTTCATGTATATAATAAGAGGTGTTGTTTGTATATATGTCATTAATCGATGATGATGGTGTCGCGGTACGGTGTTCGGCGTTATACGCTCGATCATCATTTATTCGCACGACGATTTATTCGACGTCTTGGCGTTATTCGCGTTCTTGTAAAGCGTAAATTAATGACCGATCACGAAACTTAAGAAAGTGTACCAATATCGAGACTAAAGAGCTTGCGAAAAGTGGGAGGGAGGAAGGGGGGGAGGGGGACGATCTGCACAAAGTGTGAGGTTTGCGAATGCCAGAGTCTACTATCACGGTTTGTTGTTGTTCATGGTACAGCAGCCCTTCGACAGCCTAAACCGTTAAGTTCACTTACTTTTACACACTCTTTTACTCAATTTTGGAATATCCATACTTTGTAGGTCTCTTCTTTCCCTTATTTTTGACTCTTTTTTTTTCGACTGCTTGTTTTCCGTATCGACGGTTTGTGCTGTAGAAACTTTTTTTTTAATCGGCTTGGCTTTCATGAGCAAATGATCTAGTCACACGTGGAACGTAATAGTGTCCAGGGCAATAACGACCATTATAAAAATATTAAAAAAAAATTAATTTTATCAGGAAGCCTTAAACTATATTTTGTCTTTTATTAATATCGTAATTTTTATACTGTAGCTACGTCATGGTAATTTAATCGATGCGCTTTTGCAAAAATTGCAATTAACTCTGTCGCGAGGGGCATTAAAATTAATAATTGTCAAAATTAAACTATCGGTATGGCGGATACGCGATGCCGGTGAACACGTAAAAGTATTTTTTTTTAATTTGGCGTGTACGCTGTTGTAGTTTTTTTCTTTTCTTTTAATTATCAGTGGATCTTATTAACGGATTTATGGCTTACCGACGTGTGAAAGGGTCGGCTGCTGTACTCAAAGTATACACGATATTCTATGTGAACAGGATTCGAAATTAATATATTGAAACATGAAATAACATTTAGATAGGTAGATAGGCATATACGATATAGTGTTGATTAACAAAGAAAGAAAAAAATATATATATATACATATAGAATTATACATTTTCCACAAGTATTTTGCACATTTGATATAAAAAAAAAGTACGAAGGAATAATGATAGATCACTAAGAAAGTTGCAACCCTTGGCGCCTAAAATGCACACAGCGAGTGTTCCCGTCACCAGTGTAAGTCACCGTCGAGTAAGAAGCGTCGCGACGCCGGCGAATTCCGACCACTCAAAAATCTAATATGCGATATACGCTTAATGTTTTACATCAAAGTGTAGGTGGAGCGTACAAGATATATCTGGTTAATTAAGCGAAATATTACAAAATCAATTAAATGTTGATTGAACAATGATAATTGATAATTATAATGGTACCGACACCAAATTTTTCAATCGTGCGTACTTTGGGGGGGGGGGGGGGAGGGGGTGAAGTTATTTGTTAATAATCATAGTGATTTCAATACGATCAACGAATACGATAAAAACGTTTGTGTCGATTCGATTGTACATGCGTACTTTTTGCGTTATGTAATTAATTGGCCAATGCACTAATTACCAATTTCATTATGCATAACTATATATGCAAGGCATTCAGACAGATTTATCCTGGTGATCGTTGGGACACTCGAAATTTATAATTAACTTATCTTAATATGGAGTACACAGGTATTTGAATTAAATAGTGCCTGGCACCATTCGTGGCCCTCCTATCATACTATTGTAAAAGAGTTGGAAAGGGACGAAAAAAAAAGAAATTCTTGCACGACGGCGGTGATCGATGGACGTTTCATAAATTACCGTACGTAAAGTTTAATATCGGGAACTATAATGCGAATGAGATTAAAGGGAAACAAGTTTGTAAAGCGTAAAAGGAAGAGAAGGAAAAGGGGAAAAAAAACACATTTTTAGTCACCAAATATTTATTGCAAATTTTTAAATACGATCACGAAGTGCAATCTCGTAGCCAACACACTTTTTTATTGAAGAGAATGAAAAAAAAGTATAAAGAAATTGTTATTTTTCATATAAACGAAGAAGTGAAATTAAATCTATTGGGAAAGAGATATATGCCTCCTATAGTTATTAAAGATTTTCTATCGATACAAAATTTAATATATTTCCATTGATATCGCGCGGTCACGATAACAAGAAAGCGGAACAACAGTCGCACGCAATGCCGAGCGATTATTCGTTTTAATTATTGTTGCGGATTCTCGTGAATTTGAACGTGGGGCACAGAAGGGAAATTGTTTGAACGCCAACGCTTATCACTGATAAGGATGAATTGGAGCGAGATGCTAATACGAAGAATTACATACGATTAGACAACAAAAGAAAAATCGTCTGCGTAACGAATGCACGTAAATCCGTTTGATCCGTTGTTTATGAAATATAAATCTGATTGTACAAAAGTCAGATGAATTCTCGGGATAATCCAATAATGCCGGAAGAGATGCAATATACGTTTGTCCTTAGAGAAAGACGTGCAGGGGAAGCGCGTGTGGCGATTGGTCGGATCACGTTGCGAGAGCGCGCGGGAAAATTTGAAATAGTTCCAGGCCATGAAATAAAAAAAGGGAAAAACGTAACACGGTAAACTTATATTTTCTTACGATACGAATGAAGGAGAGACAAGGAAAGCTACAGTGCGACAAGCCAATCTGTGCAAATGCGTGCGATGATATTACCGATGTCCAATTACTCATTGATGGTCGTGATGAATGACGAAATAATAACAACAGCATACTCTACTATAAAACTAGTAGCTTATACAACTTACTCGAAATGTACGAAAAACCACTCGACGTCCGTGATCCGTTAAGGGAGGTGGGGGGTGGGGGGGGGGGAATAATTATCGCGTCACAGTCACAGAAAGTTATCAGTCGAATTGTTGATGTGGAAAAGATTTAATGATAAAAAGCGACATATCTTAGTACTTTGAATGCAAGTTTTAAATGTGTTATCCGAACCTATTTTATCATGAAACCGTAGGCGTTAGAGAAACGATGTATAGTTAGAATACGAGGAAAAAAAATATATTACATAGACAATTTGTTGAGTGTATGTACTTTGCACGTACACGCGGTTACATAAGACACGAGTAAACGCGAGCGCCATTTTCTCGCGTACACATACACATACACGCGAAACAAACTCGTATACATTAATGTATATTTTTAATATGAATTAACGTGTAAGTAAATATGTCCGCAAACTCATAAGTCGATGTTAACGAGAGAGAGAGAGAGAGAGAGAGAGAGAGAGAGAGAGAGAGAATTGCATGTTTTCGTTTTTTGGTGCAACCGATTCGCTCCGTAAATGTCGATATCGTCGGGTAGTTTATTGCAAAGCCAAGTTTATACATGATAGAAGGAGTGCGGAGATATGAGAAATTAATTATCGTTAAAAACTTCTCAATTTTGTTCTTGGTAATTATTCCTTGACACGTGGATTTCACAAATTTTACGAGGTACGATCACGAGGTAGGAGCTAAATTCTAGAGACAAATTTAAGGCATTCGAATCGCTATTTACTTGGGAGTTCTCAAAGAAGATATTTCTTGTCCCGGTACAAGAAGCGTAGGATACTCGATTAAATGCGAATTTGAGAAAACTTCATCGGAACGTGACAGTGAAAATAATTTTTAATTTCAATTTTTAACTTAATTCGGTTATCTCTGTATGACAAAATTTTTTTTAATATACTCAGACTGTGATATCATCGTGATTTTGAGGGGCCAACTTCTTACGTGTTACATCGTAACAGAGTCCCCCTGAATGTCATACTGATATCATTGCTTAATCGTACTCGTCAAAATTATCCCAAAGGACAATTGTTTATCGGCAAACTATTTTGCAAACAACAAACGGGAACACGTAAATCAACGTTTACGGCTGTCAATCGGTTCGAATGGCGTTATCGCGAAAGGAGGACTAAGTATAATTATGACAGATTGATAACGAGGATCGTCCAATAAGAGAACGCGTCTGGTATATCGATAAAGATAATCAGTTATAATGTTTCGATGATTTTCCATTGGTATGATCATGCGGCTGTGCTCTACAATATTCTAATGGGTATATTCGATACGTTAAGCGTAACGATAAACACTATTGTTTTAAACAGATTAAACCGACTAAGAGAAGGAGAGAGAGAGAGAGAGAAATAGAAGAAACAAGTGAAAAAATATATATACACACAAAACAGAACTCAAAAACCGATGATGAAAGCTGTGAAGAAAATGGACCACCTTTGCACACGGGAGCAGCTTAAAATATTATTAAAAAGAAAGGAAAAAAAGATAAAGAAAATTTTCTACTACAGACTACAATAGATCTGTAGCATACTTATATATCTGTATATAACCGTCAGTTTTGTACCCGAGGAACAAAGCGATAATGCGCGTCTAGAAGGGGTGACCAAGAATGAATGAATTTTTAAAAAAAGCGATCGGGAGGGGGGGACTCTGGTTTCGCAGCGACAATTGCAAATCTTACGTACTTGCAAGAGGCACAGCACAATTACGGATCGTTGTATCGATGTAGTTAAGTCATATAATGATAATAATAAATAATTAAAGGACAAAAAAAAGGTGTATGTACTAGCCACAACTGTTGTCACCACAAGTAACCTGTAAGCTATTAAGTTTAAAGCGCAGAATTTAAGGTACCGGACATATCCGTAATAAGGCGAAGTAGTAGGCGTTACAAATTTCACCTACGGTTTAGAGAATTAACTATTGCCATTATAGGATTAATTGTTACGTCGACGGTGCATTTTCAAATTGTGCTACTCAGACCCACAAAAAACTGCTTCGTTTTCAAATGTACTTCGGGGGTCCACCTAGGACCCACGACGCTCGCTCCTCCTCCTCATACCAAATCCACAGAATCGTAAAACAGAGAGATTCCCCGCAAGTACCCATTATCAATCTTATCACATACTGTTTCACCGTAAAAGGGCCCTGCACTCATTTTCAAAACGCACCGTCGATGAGAAAAGAAAAATTTTATCACCGACATACATATACGAGATATTAGCATTGTTCTAACGTTCAAATCCATTTTTCATTCTTATTTCTACGACAAAGTCCTATAGGTCGAGAATATACGATTGTTCGACGATCCAAACAGGTCACGTATTGTAAAGTTTGATTGAATTTGTTTTTTTTCTTTCTTTTTTTTACATAAAAAATATTAAATTAAACACCGTACAATGTATACAAATTACAAGCGACGGAAACGCGTCCCTAAGTCTATGTGTGTGTGTGCGTGCGCGCGTGTGTGTACATGTATGTATATGTATATATATATATATATATATATATAAATATGCAAAGAAAAAAAAGAACAGCAACAGAAAAAAAATGTGACAAATGGGTGGCGAGTGGAAAGAGTGGGAGGGGGAGGGAGGGAGGGAGGGAGGGGGGCGTTGATGATAATGAACGTTGTCTGTATTACATATACGCATACATGTATCCGATACATAATAATTATTACGTAACGATTACAAACAATAACATAGTAATAATGTACGTTTAAAAGTCTAGTTACGCGTTAAAGTTTATTAGTTGATTTGCTAAAGTGAACGAAAGGGAAAAAAAGTATATAACTCATTATAGTGCCATCGTAACTGACTAATTAAAGAAATACCAATTTTTTATGTTTTAAGTAGCCGTAAAAAAAACTACCCCCGTAGGTTTTAACGATTGAGAAAATACTTCTTTCTTTTTTTTTTCGTTTTTTTTCTCTTCTTTTTTCTTGCGGCGTTGAAGACAAAGACTCGTTTCGCGTTCCGTTGTCGTTGATTATTGTCATTGTCATTGTCACTGTCATTGTCATTGACACCACGTGACAGGGGCGTTGGGCGTGGGCGTGTGTCTCTTACGTCATAGCCATACACACGCAATCCTTTCTCGTGTATGTGCACACGAATACGATCTCCACATACACACTTATGGACACTTACTATACACTGATACCCTTATCACACGCACAAATATATTTACAACCCCCCCCCCCCCTCTGCCCCTCTTCGACTCCCATCCCCTCTGAGGGGGTGGGGGCCTCCCCCCCCCGTACCTCCCCTAACACCGTACACCGTACACTCACACCCGCGCCCACCTTTCCAACATTTGAATTCATTGGCTGCTGACGATTTTGACAATTGAAAGAGTCGCGTAAGTTAAATTTTTTTCATTTTTCTCTTCCTACCCGACATACGATTGTTCACGCTCGACGTCGCGCGACGCTTACGAATAAATATAATGCGGTTGAATAATGTTGATTTTACATTATCACGTAGTATGTTACATTATTATAGGATCGCAACTCTTTATTTGTACGTATCTCATTTTTCGGTGCTCGACATACCCAATTATTGTTACTACTATTATTACTATTATTATTATTATTATTATTATTATTATTATTATTATTACTGATTCTTACGATTATAATATCATATTGCCTATTGTCGATCGTTAATTATAATTATCAGAGTTATTGATTAATGATGGTTATTTGATATAATGCTCTATGCACATCACACGCATATACATACAATCATGTAAACACGTAAAACATTGTGGTTATATTTCAATGTATCAGCATAATGATATAATTATTGCGATGTTGCCCATAGAATACATTTTACTTGGTTTTTATATTTGGCAGTATTTCATTTGTACTTCTTCTTATTCCATCGCTGTTCACCTTTGGCTCTGTTTTTTGCGGCGATGATTTTCTTTTCCTGTTTTCTCTCTTTTTTTCCCTTAGTTTTCTTTTTTTCTCTGGCTTTCCCTTTACGCGAGTGCTCGGTCCCTTGGAGTTTCTTTGTTGGTAACGCTTTGGGGTTTTTTTTTTGGTATTGTGTCGCGCTCAATTCGTTCTGCACAATCGTATAATACGACGAGGGAGATGAAAATTGGGACGAATAACTTTATTTTTGAACGAGGACGTTGTACGTGTGTTATAAAATACCACAATTGTTAATCGTGAAATTGTTGTTTTCCTCGAAACTAATTTTTTCGTTCGTTGAATCATTTTCGACTTCCGAAATACGCACGATAATATTATCATTGTATTAGGCTCATAATTGTTGTTAATTAGGAAAAAGTACACTATTTGTTATTGCTCTCCAGTCAAGAGATCTCGTGATGGTTTTCACGAGCAGGTATAGATTAGACGATAATCATGTAAATAAACGAACCCCACGTAATAACGAAATATTTACCAAGTAAATGTCAATGGCCGAGACGGTAAAATCACTGCGAAGCTCATTTGACTAAGTTTTTTAAATTCCGACAGTTTGAATCGCGCGCGCAATCGGAATCCATCGTTTCCGGGCTGCACGCGAGCTTCACCAGCGAAGTTCCTGTCGTTGCTTTTGTCCCTGAGATGTAAATATGTAATATATATCGGGCTGTACTTACTATCACTTATTATCGGCACCTGAGCACTTACAATATTCAAGAAAGATACGAGGCATTGCGTATATACATATATATATTTTATTAATGATTCTCATTGACGACTGATCAATCAATGTCCGTTCGTTTACGGAAAACAATGATGCTGGAAGTCGATTCTACGAAATATAAATGAATACACGTATACCGATAAAACGGAATTTATTTTACACGCGTATCATTGTCAAATGGGCTTCGATGTTCTTCACTGTTCTTCCACCGTTAAGGAAAGGAGGAAGAAAAAGAAAAACAATTAAGGGAAATCATTGAACGACAGCGAATCATTTCGATACCTACGTACGCGATTCGTTTCATCGAGTAAGAGTATAACGAATAAATCCTCCGTTGTTGTATTTTACAAAGACACTATTGTTCTATAACAGAATTGCGTAAGTCTCCGATGTACAGTCCGTTTAATACAATTTGTACTTAGACAAGTCGGAAACAGTCGTGACGAGGTGTAACTTTTTTTTGAAGAATTAATTTTTTGAAAAAGGATAAAAGTGACGCTACAAAGATCATCTCGAGGGAACGGAATTATGGTAAATAATTGCTTTTCCTGGTTGGATTGCGTAATTGGAGACGCGCAGTTTTAAAAAAGACAAAATACGAACGTTCAGGGTATGCAGGATAATCTTTTTGTGTCTTTTATTGCAATTAACGATTATTTCGTACAATTACTTTTGAGGGTTATGATTATCCGTCACACGGAATTCAAAATACTGGCCGTTATTTTGCACAACAAGGTAATTTCGTTCGCGACCGTTAATTCTTTACGTTAATCGTTTGTCAGGCCGTTTTGTGTTTTAATGTTAAAGATTTTTCAAAATAACGTCAAGTCCGTCGAACCGTTTGAATATTCGCGCTTAATGTTAACCTCGATTGAAAATCCTTCGCGACTTAACCGTGTTGTCTTTGTGTTGCATTTTTATCATTGTGCTGTGAGAACTGTGCCAGTCGACAATTATTGTGTATTGGGTGTATGCAGCTATCTGTGTTCCGAAATTCGTGATTTAACGTCGTTCTTAAGAATTTACAAGTGCATGATCGGGGACTGTGTGGATGATTCTCCAATTAAATTCTAATGCCGTAAACTCTCTTTGATCGAGTGTCAATGACTGTACATAAATATCGATTTGATTGATATTACCTAATTGCCTTATACGTTTCACGTGTACTGTATTCATTTGACAATTTTGACTTGTACATTTTTCAAAAATCATTCGAAATTCTCTCCCTGTTAGTTTATCACGGAGATACACGTCGACGGTGCGATTTGTTTTTTTATCAGCAAACACACTGTTATCTATCCTTACGTATTTCTGTCTCGTCTACACTTTGACATTTTTTTCCCAATATTCTAATATGTATTTCGAAAATACCTTGAGCACAGATAATCTGTACACACTTCAGCTGTGGGTCGATAACGTTCAGTGTGATGTATTGTGATTGCACTGGAGTACTGATGTAATTTTCATTGTGATGTCCATTAACGTACTTTATATGTTCGTAAACATGGAAGATGGATCGATGATCGATAGGATCGTTGATCCGAGGAATGGTGCTTAATGTAGTGTCTGTGGATAAAAAGTGAAGAAAAAGTTGTGCGATATTCTAACCAATTACGCTCTGTGATTTTTTATTAACGTGCATCGAAAATTTTTCGTCTGTACGTAGAGGACTCGTTGAAATTTTTAATTTTGTATTTGTACTTTCTCAAAATTTCTGTCTTCGGTCACTCTTATTTGAAAATTCAAAATCTTATCGGTATGTCCTTCTGTTTTTTCACAGTTCATCCGGTCTGTCTTCTATGTATGCGAATATATATCTGTCCTCTGTAGAAATGCCTTAATATCACGTGCCTCAATTAATATTTAAATTTGTTCACTTGCTTATATCTACTACTTATTAGTCTATGTAACAAATACGTGTAATATCGACTTATTCTTTGTACTGCTCTTGTAAATACATTAAGAATAATCACTGTCACTCTGTTTTCTATGTTTACAATGGTCTCAAGCTTGCAGTCATGCGGTTCTTATGTATTTTTATTAAAATTTATTTATTTCTCCCAATTTACTTAATATATTATTATCTTATGCAAATATTCCGTATGACTGCAACTAAGAAATTCTCTCTTCACTGCTTAACACTCGTTATCTTTCCCTTTTTCGCCTTTACAGCAAGGAATTGGTACTGAACCAAAAATTTTTTTTGGCAGACCAAAACAATCTTCAGAACAAAAAAAATTGATTTGTGTCTTTTAGCAGGCTCTTAATAGTTTCAGATTTAAATGTTAACATAATGGTTTATTTCTTATGATCCAATGGCCGACTTGTACATGAATTAAATTTATTATTCAGCATTAATTTTCATAATGAAAAAGGACTTAATGTTTGCATGAGATGAATATAATTGTTACTAAATCAATGGGAGTATCACTGTCCTCGATATGATACTGAGGAAAATTGTTTTCCTGAATAACTGTCATTAATGTTTAATATAAATGCAAGTTTGGCTGACTATTTTTGTCGTAACTCGACACCCCTATATGGTATTTATATGCTACAGGTTAACCTTTTCTCTATTGAATATAAATAATTCAGTCTCAGGTAAGGTTCACGGCTCCTAATTAAATGGACTTCACGCAGATATGAATATAAGGAGACTGCCAATGAGCCGATTTTCATGGTCCAAGTTTTAATTCGGTATCGAAGCGCCACCTGATCGGAGAATCCACGAACACGCGACATCATTTTTGGTTAAGTATACATATATAATAACACTACGCATGATATTTGTGAGCTCCATGAGACACCTGGATTTATACCTGATGGCATTTTAAAACTTGTGTATTCTGGTGTCGACGCTGCCATCTGGACGGAGGAGCCTTAAACAAGTCTCACTTTTGAGATTGGAAAAAAGTATACTTACTTTCGAAATTTATTCAAAATATAAAATTAAGACTTAAGCAAAATCTCACAAAACATTCGGAACAGATGAAAATTGAATCGAACTTGTAAAATATTGAAAATAAATTACGTTCGAATTGAAATGTTAATAAATTAAATGTTTGGAATTAAAAATAATTAATTAAATCAATAGAGTTAGATTTTAATACTTGAAAATCAGAAATCCTGG
>JAYRCB010000153.1:0-13476 GCA_036026315.1 Trachelus stipa
ACGAAAATAAACCGTTACCAAAAACTATTTCTCGTTAAAACCGAAACCGAAATACATTAAGTTTAAAAACCGAAACTGAAAACCGTAAACAAAAAATGATGAATTAGAAACTTAAAACCGAAAACTAAAACCGAAATTTAAGCTTTTACCATTCCGAGCACCGTAACCGAACCGTTATTTCTTTCGGTTGCAGTCCCTGCAAGTCATCCGCTTCCGACCGACATCTGTAAACATTAATTCTGAATAAACTGTTATCTTGTGTGGTAAACCTTCCGACAATTCTCTTACACCTCATGCTGTTTTATTGTGATCGGTGCATAGGATTGATGGAGAACGTCTCTACACTACACAACAGTGTAAACCATAGCCTGCGAGCATCATGAACTCAAAATTACAGCTGGCGACCTTGAGGAAAACAATACGAACTGCAAAAAGTTTGCCAAAGGCTTCGAAGAACTGAAGGAGGAACTTGAGAAGGTGAAAGCGAACTACACAACTAATGCAAAATTTGATAACATGGTAGGTGAACTACGTTCAGATATAGTGTTGGGAGGTTCTAGAAGTTCTTTACGAAGGCACAATTTTACAATGAATAATGAAATAAAAACCCTCAAAAAAACCGTTGCGTTTGAAACTTTATTCCATCATCTTCCTGTTCTTAAAACTACATTTTTTCTTCCTAGATGGCACTCGCATCTTGACCCGTGTTCATAATACAGACGGCCAAAACCCAGATATTTCTTCAACATATAGTGTCCATGAAGAAAACGTTATAAGATGCAAAGCAGATATCGAGATAAACACAGAAATCGTAAACTCCTTGGGAGACGTGAAAACGGATATAAGCTGTGTGAAAACCCATTGATTAAGGTATTGGGCTAGGTAGAGAGATAGCCGAACACTCACGTGTGGGAAAGCAAACGGTGTTTGTTATTATCTCGGTGAGACATCGCGCCGAGCTCACAACAAACTGACTCGTCGAAACGACGCCCGAATAGCTCGGGTACCACATACGCTTAGGTGGGATACCACAAACCGTTTCTCTGGCACAGTGAAATTTTTTGAACGACCTTAACAAAATTTCAAGAACAGGAGAACAGCCGCCGGCGTTCCGAAAACTAGATTTTATTCATCATCGGAGAACAGTCCGAAGGACCATTCTCTGAAAGACCGGCAAAGGATCATGCAAAGGCTTTGTAAATCCTTGGCTCTGCCACTGATAAATGTCGACTAATTGTAGTTTTTTTTACACTGAGAAACCGAAGTGCATGAAATACTACAAAAGAAGCGTAGATACAAGGGACCCGGATTTAAAAACGCGGACCGTACTGACGAGCAAAGGATCGCTTCTCAGAAGCGAAATAAAAAATTAGCCGAAGAATTGAAGACAACCTCAAATATACATAAGAGATTATAGAGAGAGCACTAAGGCGCAAGCGCAATGCCAAATCTTGTGAGAGCTACAGTAGCGTCATATAGCCTCCTCGTTCGCACTAATGCTCTGCGAAGAAGATGCAACGAGCGACGCTTTGGCGTTTCGCTCACTCCATAGTATCCTCTCTGTAGCTCGCACGACCTGAGGTATAAATAATCCTGCACACTCTCCTCTCTTACCTTTACAACAAGGTGTCAACATGCTAAATACCATTAATGACGCCTATCTACATTCAAAATTATACTTTTTTCTGAAATTTGTATATATTTTTATATATTTAAAAAAAACTGGACTTATAAATTAAACTTATATGCCTTTAAATATTCTCGAACTGGTGACTTTTCACGCTTGTTTAGCGGGAGGAAAACAGCCGATTTCCGACTATTCACAAAGTTATCGTGTTTTTTCCCGCAGGTAAGAAATATAGCCATTTACGGGAAGAGAGTAACTCAACAACCAATTAAAAAGCGCAAAAGTGTCATTACCCAAGTCGTCGTTTCTTTTTTAGTTTACCCTCTTTCCAAATAAAATCGAAGTCTTTCAATTTCTTAAATGAAAATTCTTAAGAAAATGAAACGAAATTGTTATTTGCGTTAATTGATACATTTAGTTGATAAATTAAAAAATTTCTTTAAAAATTTTGCTTTATAACGATCTTTTAACATTTTGTCCTTTCTAAAATCGGGCTGCTTTGCCCCCCGAACTCCCCACCGGGGCTTCGCCCTGAATCCCGCCACAAACTACGCCTTCCGACAGTATTAGACCACACAAAGTTAATACATACAGCCGTGAAAGGTTCCGTCAGAACTCTCGTTTTGGCGGAGTGGGCCTGTTCTACCCCAACTCCCAGGTCATACCCGCTCGTCAGTTCCCGGTGAAGAAATAATCCCCCAAAAAACACTTACGTGTAAAAAACTACGCCAACTACAGGAGTGCTATGAATTCCTTTAATAAAAAGTATTGAAATCATATTATTGAGGCCAAGTACATAAGTCACTACATGTTTGCCTACTATATGATCTAACACTGGCCCACCATTTTAATTGTATTTTCAAAATTTCCTATAATGTTTTCGCTACTCTTTTACATTACTACTGCTTCCCATAGTTGATTATGATTTAATGGTCATTTAATAATTAATAGAACTTTAGGTGATTCCTTATCGAGTACAACTTGGCGGGTCCACACGAAATCCACACTGAATCCCTAGATTACTAATACCTATCTTCGCCATTTATTTATGAAAAGTCTATCCACGACCCCTTTTACACAAATATTGAACAAGGACACTCACAAAATTCCCTCTCTCACAACATACAAACACCTAATTTACGCATTTACAAATTCCGTACAAGATCTATGAGAACTTGTTTAATAACACAGATTCACCTCCTATCCTTGTTCCCATTACTTTGCCTGTAGCACCTTGTCGCATGTCGCCTCCATTCTTTGAGGAGACAGTTCTTGCTCAACCATGCACTTAATTAAATTATTTTTTATGGCATCTGATACATATTGCACTTTTTGTTCTGTTAAACTATTTGCAATTTCTCTCACAATCAAATTTTTCACTTTCCCCATCGTAAGCAGTCTCCCAACTTTGGGCGTCTGACGTCTTCCTGAAGGGCCAATTATTTCCCTTATGGTAAAATGATTTGACCATGTTGAGTTCTCATTTGAGAATTCCGAATTTACTGGTTGACGATCAATCTCCACTCCATTGGTATCTTGGTTTTCCATACATAGCATATTTGCCTCCCTGTGTGATATATTGTTAGTTGTCATCAAGTTTCTAATCCTTCTATGCTTTTTAAACATAGCATAATCTCGAGAGTCTGATCTATGCTCTGTAATCTTGCAGTTTATACAGAACTCCTTTTCTTCTTGACACTCATATTCATCATGACCTGTACTAGAAATTGGGCAACGAGCCTCGCCACGACAATTAACCATAATATGCCCAAAACACAGACACTTCATACAGCTAATCAAATTTTGAATAACAACATCCACTTTGATCTTTACCGACCATATCTTAATAAGTCTCGGAACCGTTTTATCACTAAAAATCACCTTTACCGCAGATGTTGGGACTACTCTCAACAATTCCTTATTCGGTAGTTTTAGTCCTCAGAATCATTTCCAACCTTATCACTCTAACCCCTTCTAGGAAGTTGGAGGGCATATCTTCAACCAATGTCTTTTGCTGTAGTTGTAGCTAAAAACCGTTTCTAGAAACTTATTAGCAACATTTGATGCTAAGATCGTTAGAACGAGTTTATACAGGCCACTGCTTTCGACAATGCTTAGATCCTTAACCTGCGATAGTTACCAACCAATTTTGCACGGGTGATATCTGGCAATGTGTTTAGAGTCTTCCATATATCTTAAGATAACACTTTATGGAGCCGAATTCTCGCTAGTATATCTATTACTGAATTGGTTCTTTATCACTTTTTCTGCTTATATTATTTTTAGAAATCATCTTGCTAAAAGGCGACGAATCCCCAAAATTTTTCCCAGAATTCTTCTCTCTCATCCTTTTCTTTCCACCTCCTGAAACCAATACCGCTCCTTGTTTCACGTTCATCTTAACCTATACTCCTTATTACTAATTCCTTAAACTTATTCTGACTTAAAACTAGACTTATTCTACGTTCCAAATTAGATTAATTAACTTTTTACTCATATAAATCACAAATCCGTACCACAAATACAAACAATCAATGACTAATTTATTATTGTGATCCTATACATTCGCTGTCCAATAAAAGAGCCCACGTTTCTCCTAACTCATATCCAATGGAAAACCAGGTAACACTCTATTATTAAATAAATATAACATTTCAATAATGTCTTATAACAATACACCGATTTCCGAATGCCGCCTGAAGTCTGCAAGGAGGTTTGAGGAAGGGAGAGGATCACTGAAAGTTCTAGCAGCTTCAGGACGGGGGAGGCTGCTGGGAAATCCGCACACGATCGGTTAGGGAGGAGGTTGGGGTAGGTGCTGAGGGGCTAGGGGCTACGTCAAAACGCCACGCCAGAGGACCGCCAGCTCTGGGAGGTATTCGTCGCGATTTAGCACTGACACAAAGCGTCGACGCTAGAAGGTTCTATAAGCTTCTCGATTATGCGCAACTTCTGGAATCGGAGTCAAATTCCTAAAATCCTTGTCGAAAAAATGTTTTTTACCCGACTACGACAAAATAACCATATTCCATCCTTGCAACGCAAGCGGAAAGTAATCAATTTTTTACCAGATGTAAAAATAAGTGATTTTGCGGGCAAGAAAGTAAATTTGCGGACAAAATAGTACTTTATCCCACAAGGGAGGAAAGTGCGTGATTTTCAACAAGTGCGAGGTGAAAATCCGCATTTCTGCCGTGTGCCATATACTACTTTTTACCCGAATATTTATAAAATAACCATATTTTTATGCCTGCAACGGCACAACGCTACAATATATGGGTGTAGGTTCACATCTCATTTCTTTTGTTTAGAGTTTTTTTCGCCTCATCACTACAGATTTCAATTGAGAAACTTGTTTTTCTGGAACATACTAGAACAAACTTAGAACAATGCAGAACAACAACGGAACAGGAATTTTCAAATTACGAGGGGCTAACTTCCCACAACCTATCCGCCGTTGCAAATATGAGAACTCCTGCGAGAGCAATCAACGGGACAAAATACTCAAACAGATCAGAAATATGAATAAAACTGGGAACAGTTAGGTGGTACGTTTATGTACCACTGTCTCTCCAAAGGGTTAATGAAAAATCGAAATTTTGATTTATTCTTATGGAGAGATTTTCCTGTTCTTTATATAAAGATTTTCGCCGCCTTTGCGAGCCTGTTGGTGGATTGTTTCTTCGTATGAAGATCAATAGAGTTGGCCCGCGGAGAATCAGCCGTCGAATACTTGTGACCATTTGCATAGTTAGCCCTTGGGTTCTCAAACGCAGTAGTTGTATGCACTCCAGTTACTTCGCGTTTTAGTCGAGATGTGTTAGGAGGCCGATTAGATTTTTTAACGACCCAGGCTGTGACAAATATCAACTAGGTTTGTTCAAGTCACAAATATCACTTAAGGGGAAACATCAATGCAACGGCCCGAAAAGTATAGGTTTTTTGGGAATTTATTGAAAGAAAACTACTTAATGAATCTTTTTGAAATTGTCAGAATTTCTTATAACCTATTTATATTACAAGAAACATGTATTTACAGTAAATTTATATGCTGCGGAAAACTAGTAACTTAGCACTACAAAAAATCTTCGTTGCGGAGAAAGAGAGAGCGAAATAGCCGAAACTCATTGATTTGTTATTCTACCGCATGCTGCTTATTTCAAACTTCGCTATAATATTTTACAGCTACATTTTCGAGGCCATATACTTTAAGAAAATGCAAACTTTTTCAAATTTCTAAAATAGAATATCCCCTTAATAAGAAATCATGGACATTAGCAACGAAAATATATTATTGTAATTAAAGCAATATATGAATTGAACCCTAGTTCGTCATAGTCACACCTAATGAACCAGAGGAAACACTGCATTTTTACCTATTCTTTGTAACACGTTTTTTTGTAATGTTATAACTTTTAAATAAATTGGTGTTGCTATTGAATTACAGTCAAATTATAGTCAACATGATTTGACTTAAAAGTACGTGTTTGTTCAAAAGTTATAGAGCAATCAAAATCGTCGAGCTGACAGACCATATGAAATTACTTAAAGGTCAATAAATAGTTGTAACGAGTTAGGGTTAAAAAGCGTTTCACACATAATTTTGTCTGAACGAGTTAATTGTATTATTGACATGTCACTAAATATTTAGTAACTAGCAGTGAAAAAAAGCGAATGAATTCAAGTCAAACCTCAATTTTAAGGAGAATAGTATTGGCATCATTTGGATCCTTCCACAAGGGAACAACTATAAGTTCACCAGTCACTTGAAATCCTACATCGCTGAATTTAATTGAACCGGCTTCTTTGAAGAGAACTGTGGTGGTCAACTGATATCGGAAGCCATTTCCAAGGTTCCAACCACAGGCGACGCCAGTAATCATTATAATTGATGAGCAAACGAATAAGATATTTTTCATATTGTTGATAACCTTCAGATTCTCGTTTAATGAAGTGTAGTAATGAATTAAATTGTGTGGCCCGAAACCGGTAGTCTCTTAGTTGGTAGGCACTAGTCGACTAATAATTATGCTTAACCGGTAGACTTTACTATACTCCAAAAAATTATGCGTTACTAATCAGTCCCATAAAATAGAGGTCAGTTAATGGGCTTTTCTTTCTTCCTCCTTCTTCTGCACTGCCATTACTATAATACTTTAAGTCACTAATTTTTTGCTTGTGTTTTTTCTTACTCTTATTATCTTCTCTTCGCTTTCCATATACATTATACACACCACTATAGTCGATACAAGAGTAAAATGGTCAAGGACCTGCTGACAGTGTTGTAAAATTGGTAGAAAGATATTGCCCCTACAACAGATGAGCGTGGATAAATTCAAGAATTTCTTTTATAAATGACCGCTTTTATAAATGAAATACATAGCGCACAATACTTTATCTCTACTACAGTATTACTATTTGTGTTATACTCGTTATTATTTAAAATTTTTCTCATTTTTTTCCATTCTGTTATTTTATTTTGACATCTTTAATTACGTTACATTTAGTTATAAGTATTTTACAACAGTCACTATCAGTTTGCATATATTTGATATATTAGAAAATTTCTATACATATAAGCAGTTTATAAATATAAATATATATGAGCGATTCCATCAGACTTCAGCCACCCGTATTTTATTTGCTGCGCTACGTACATTTTGTCGTTTTTATTTTAAACACAGATATCCCGGAGACGGTGCATCGTATCAAAGAATTATAAAAATTGAAAGTTTTGTTTTTTTATTATCTACAATAAACATTTTTTTTTATTTTTGAGTAATCTAAACCTGTTTTCAAAGAAAGAAACACACAAAATGTTTTTTTCTGAACAAAGCCCCACCAATATCGGTGATATGGAACTTTTCTAATATTCTGTAAACAGAATATGAGTTTTGTGCAAAATTACAAAATAGAACATCCAGTCGCTTCTTAGTCACCATTTTTTTTAAATATATAAGAACACTTACATTCGGAAATTAATATATTTGGTATTGAAATTTCCAAGATTTGTGTACTAAATTTATGTTACTTGTAACTATGACAGCAACTCATAACCTTTTTTTGAAATTTGGATACGATTCAAAGGAATATTCCCGGATCCGTCTTTAATAATTTCACGCCACAATTGAAAAATCTATTCCATGTTTTTTTATAAGTTAAGACATGTGTAAAACATGTATATTAAATTTCTGGATCGTCTATGGAAATCTGAAATTCATGCAATAAACAATTAAAAGTTGTCGTCGACTTCACGAAATATGCCTCATACATCAAGTAACGAAAACAGTTGGGTAGCTTAATATTTTTCATTTATTGCCCTGTAGGCTGATGATTTATGAACAGAAAGAAATATGCAACTGAATGCGAAATTAATTTTTGAAAAATTATATCAAGGATTAAGTCCAGATTATAAACATTTTGTTTGTCTGGTAAATTGAGAAATAAATTTTTTCCATTTGTTCAAATATTTTTATTTAACGAAAGTTGCATCATTATTATTGGTGTTATACTTAGTAATAAAAATTAGATAAAACTTTTTTATATCTTTTACATCTATGTGAATAACCTAACAAAACTAAATAAATTAGAGTAAGGCTATTTTCAAATTTTATCTTCCAGTTAATTATCAAAATTTACGCACTGTACATTGAAATTAATTTATTAGAGTACATTAATTTTAATTAATTTAATTATTTAAAAACATCAACTATTGTGTGAATTTAACATACTACAGTCACTTAGTTTTTAAATTCTGTTTTCATATATTCACCCACCATGGTGTAAATTTAATATATTTGTGTATACAATTATTAGAAAAATATTTCATTCTTTTTTATATACCGGTAATGTTATATTCTTCAGAAAACTTCATATACATTTTATAAATTTTTAAAGAGATACTTTTAACAGTGTACGTATAGGGTATTATTTGTGAACAAAATTAAATATTTGGTAATCTTCCTACTCATAGCAGTATTATTGAAAACATCTATCGTGCTCATGACTAAAAACTTGGTTTTTAAGAACCAGCAAGGTTAGTAAGCGAAGCAAAATTATCATCATTGTAAAGTTTTCTTTCATTTTTATCATCATACATACATAATATTATTTAGTATAGCTTAATAATGTACGGTCATTTGATTAAAGCTTCCTGCTTGTAGTTATGCTACTTTTCAATATATGAACGAAAGACGAGATATTGTAAAGTGTATTATCAATTATAAGTGCTTCATTATTCTTAGCGATAACGACATTCCGAATTGGAAACATGTTTCCCTATCGTCAGGAAATGACAACAACCTCATTTTTAGACACGAGGTTGTGGAATATGTGGAAGCGTTTTATGCAACTGTTATCGTAAGACTATATTCTTTGCAGTGTAACATTTTTCGTTACCTATTGACACTATTTCAATAATTTGTTTTCAGTTTTACCCATTCATATAAAACCCTCTTTCCTATAACAACCATTTAGTTCTACAAAGCTGCACCAAATTATCAGAGGTTTTGCTATTATCATTAATTAAATTAAAAAGGTCTTGGCAATATAATACAAATTTTGCGCGCAACGAGTTGCACCTGAATGTAGTCGCGATTATTATATCACAAAGCCATAGTTTTTGTTTAACACAGAAATGATTGCAGTGCTACTTTTAATTCTTCCCTATATTGTCTAATCGTAGGGCCCCACAAAAACACTTTCGTATAAAAAACCTCGCCAAGTGCAGAATTACTATGAATGCCCACGTTATTTTCACCCAATCGGAGTAGAGTCCCTCGAGTAAGAATCTGGCGAAAGCGTGGACGCGTTTTGATTGGTACAGTCCGTATGGGGCTAATCGGAAACCGAATTGAAATAAGGTGCGACTAACTTTACAACCAATTAATGGAAGAAATAAATGACAATAAATACTTTGATATTTACTACATTATTATTTTTTTTAAATATTGACATAAAATAATATTCATTTTTTCCAAACACACTTTCCTTTTTACGAGATTATGTGGAATCCGGAATATACGAAATCCTTTTTTTGCAGAGTTCGAACAACTCAGTACGCAGCATCCACCTACTTCGCTGTATACCCAATTCAATTTTTTGTAAACAACCTTCTCTATGTGAATTCAATGTTATCGAAATTTACGTTTTCTTAATCTGACTCACTACGCAACAGGTTTTTAACATAACATAAAGTCGTGAAGAATCTCTGAAGATGGCGGCAGTGAAGACACCCTCTGGAAGCGACAAAATTCGCAAAGTTTAAGTGCCCTAGGAGACACAGAACTTGCTTCAAGGTACAGTTTCTTCTGACTAGTTCGACGATTTTCCGGGATTTCTCCTCTAACAAGTTCATTTGATTGTCCCGAGTGTTTCAGACAATTCCCAGAAAAGTCAGTTTCTGACAAGGCTCGAAAACACACTTCTAACAGTTGACCTGCCAACTACCCTCATCTCTCACACACGAAGGATGTCTGCAATCCAATTCGTGATGGTCGCGGAGATTTGAGGGGCAGATGGGAGGCCGAAGAGCAAGTTCATCATCTGAAGTAACTCCTAGTCGTATATGAGACGAAGGAGATTTTGGTGAGATTTGGCTACCGGTACGTGGAACTATGCCTGAGATATATCTATCCGATTCATCCAGTCTCCGTCTTGCAGGAAATCTGGAATCATAAAGTGTGAGAGTAATTGGAATTTTCTTACTCGTACATGATTGTTGAGGCAAGCACGCAAATCGAAAATTGGCCTCACTCCTCCACTGTTGCCCTACCTGGTCCTTCCCTCTCCGGTCTTTCTGCGATTTTTTGAGACTTTAGAAGATTTTACTGTTAAGAGCCGTAAGATCGTTGGCGGAGCTCCCAATTTTTTTCCACCTTTCCCAGAAGCCAATAAGCTGACCACCTGAGAACCTTTGAGGAGAAGGATAGTCATTTTCCCTGCCTCTTACGAAAGGAATCGTCGGTCCTGCCTTGTTTTTGTTCTTGTTTTACTGGTAGGATCCCTCTGTCGAACCTTGAAAACTTCTGTTCATGGGTGGAGTAGCGTGACCGTTCGGAGTTGGTTAAGGAAATTCCTTTTTGGCAGTGAACTTCATAGTATTTGAACCACCCTCCTTCAAATATGCGGGAGTATTCAACCACGACTGCGTGCCTCCGAGGGTCTGCACTAGAGGTTGACGATTCTCTTTTCCAAAGAGGTATTCTGCACTGGGTGGAATTCGACGAAGTGCAGCTCGAACGTTCTTGTTGGGTAACTCTGCGAGTATCCGCTCTCTTCTACTTTCAATAGTCTCAGCTCTTTTTTCGCAAATTACATGGAGAGTTTGAAGTTTTTTGAATTTGAGAACCCGAACCGAAAAGCGTAGTGAACCTGCCAAAGAATGTCTCGGCAGAAAAATCGGAAAGATTATTGAACGCCCAGTCCATAATGCTCTGGAGATAGTCCTTCAGCACCTCTTTTTACTCGAGCATTGGACATACGCACAACGCGTGGACATACTTAGGGTATATTCCGTAATTGAACCACGGTTGCTGTTATTAAATTTCAGCCAATTGCATCAATTGATTTCGACTGCTGACAAAAATCAATTGATGTCATTGGCTGAAATTTAATAACCACAACTGTGATTCAATTATGGAATATGCCCTTACTGTGTATCGCAATTCAATTTCAAATGAGATGCAACCACGGGTGCAATCGGCATAGATTTCGTCGCACAAAAAATAAAAAAATAAAAATATATGCTCGTACCTACTTGTACCTAGTGTACGAGAATATTGATAGAAAAGAGGAAAATAAGAAAAGAAAATATTGGGTCCACCCTTTTAATAGTCAGAGACTTTTGAAAGGTGCTTTCAGCACGATGTTCATAAATTTAAGGGAAGAAGAGAAAAAGTTTGTTAACTATTTCCGAATGAGCATAAAAACCTTCGATGAATTAGCCGGAAGCAGCCGGAAGGTTAATACCCGTATTCATAGTCGTTCCTCAACTTGAGGTTAAGGTTTCCCTCCATGAAGGGCCCCCAACTTTTAAGGAACCCTTATTTCCAATCGCATTTCATACAGAGTTTTTACCACTGAACTCTAACCATACTAGAATCCGAACGGCAGTGGTGGGGGCCGCGCAGAGCGAGATAGCAAGAACACAGGGGACTGTAGCATCTTGTCTCTATCACACACTGTACAATCTCTGAAAAAGTTTAACCTGGGACAAAGCAGTACGCACGGGGAGGACTAAGCCAACATAACAAGCTGAAATAGTGGCACACATATTTTTATTTTGAAGACTGCTAAATATTTTTTATCATTTTTTTAAGGCTTTATATTTATATCATGGAGCCTAGATTGGATTTATATGTACTTGTATTTCAGTGCTCGCTCCATCTCACCACGGCTGGCAGGCTGGCTCTAGGGAGCCTATCACGGTTCTCCGATTTAAAGTCCCTCGAGTAAGAGCCTGGCGAAAGAGCATTTGTGGTAGTGTATACGTGCATTGGGGCTAACCGGAAATGGAAAAATTAATTTACGCGGGTAAATTCAACTTTTATTTCTAGCAGTATCACATGCAGTGAAATATTTGTACAAATTTCTTCTGAAACGTCTAGATTACGTAAATAGAAAACAAATTCATATATGTTCGTAACCTGCTGCATAATATCAAAAATAATAAATGACAGTTTTCGTTGAAAATTTATTATGTAAGTACTTGTAAATAAGAAAAACATTGAGAGGTTATATTATGTTAAAAAGCTGTTGCGTAGTGAGTGACAGTAAGAAAACTTAAGTGCCGATAACATTGAATGTACATAGAGAAGGTTGTTTGTAAAAAATTGAATTGGGTATACAACGAAGTAGGTGGTTGCTGCGTACTGAGCTGCTCGAATTCTGCAAAAAAAGGATTTCATATGTTCCGGATTCCACAAAATCTCATAAAAATGAAAGCGTGTTTAGAACGAATGAATATTATTTTATGTCAATATTCTCTAATAAATAATAATGTAGAAAATATGAAAATATTCATTGTCATTCATTTCTTCCATTAATTGATCATAAATTTATTCGCGTCTTTTTTTCAATTCGGTTTGCTGTTAGCCCCAAACGGACTGCACCAATCAAAACGCGTCCGCGTTTTCCCCAGACTCTTACTCGAGGGACTCTAGTGATCCGTTCCTATTTCACCTAGATAAAGTAGTTTCACCTATACTCGTATTCATAGACCGTCCTTATTTCAAGGGTGAAAGAGGCCTTGATGAAGGCTTCCTTCAATCTCCAAGGCGTCCTTGTTTCACAGTCACACCTCAGCTTTCCCTTCCAGAAGGGCGGTATATTTTAGGGGCATGTAATTACCTATAGTGGCAGGACTGGCCGCCGCCTCAATCGCTCCTTGTCTATTTGAGCGGAAATTTTTTCAGAGTTTGAAATAGGGATCGCGTAATTCATACTATAAGCCAAGCCAAGATACACCTTAAATTTTCTTTCCAGGTCTTGACTTTACGCAGCCCAGGTAAAATTGAGGAAAACGACAGTGTGTATTTCTTTTACGTTTCGACCCTCATTGGGGTCATCTTCAAAAATGTTTTATTACTAGGTATACATGTATGAACCAAAGATGAATAGGGAGATTGCCAATGGGCCGATATTCTTGAAACCACTTTTATTTTGGAGTAAACGCGCCACCTGAGCGGAGGGCCGTCGAACCACACCCACGTTGTTGATTGGACGAACGTATTTAACAGAGTACTCTGAGCAAACTCCAAACGTGGATTACAACTGAAATATAGGTTTTTGTCTGCCACGGCAACTAAGTAGCATACATGTACGGTAACGAGTCAACGTACGAGAGTCTC
>JAYRCB010000155.1:0-18721 GCA_036026315.1 Trachelus stipa
CTTAGTCGGGATCCGAAAATACGCGTAGTGCATAACCATCGTCGAGATTGAATCGTCAAGTCGGCGCTTGGAGAAATCTTGAATAACGATGGAGGAGCTGCACCTGCAAACTATACAGCAGGAAAATTGAGAAGAAGTCGAGCATCCTTTGGTGAGTAATCTTTTCTTTTTTCTTTCTTGTTTACTTGCGGAAAAGAGGACAATGAGAAGTTACCTTGCTTTGGTCAATTACTCATTCAAAATTGGTTTGATAATTGAATGAAAATTTTTCTTTCTTTTTTCAGTAATTTTTTCTCGGTGCACGAAGATTCACAATTTGATCGAATCATAACAAGTAAAAAAATAGTCCGGATTTGAAGATACGCGCAGTGTAATAATATTGGCGAAAGATGAATCGTCAATATATCTTATGGATGGACGTCGAGCTCCCATTAATCGACTGGACCTGCGCAGAATCTACAATGAAAATGAAAAAATGGACAAGGACCCTGTGGTGAGTGATATTTTTTTTTCTTCCGTCTTTGCTCGAAGTAGATATTTATGTAATTACATAACGTCCTATAGCTTAAGCTACAGTTTTTCTATATTCAACGCATACCAGGAAGGTCGCAAAATATCTAAGCTATACCTGTTGATGAAATTAGCCATGCATTTTGAAAATATACCTGTAGTATAGGATAGTCTCATTAACTGAATGATCAAATGCAGATCCTTGGCATACTAAATACTTTTTACTGGAGTGGTGGCCGTGTTTTAATGTTTTTTGCATAAATTTTCGCGGATCTCTTTTGCGCCCAGTAAAGCCCGAAGAGCGTGACGCGCGGATCCACCTGCCTTTCTAGCTTCATGTTCGTCAAAATGCGTTGAGTAATCTTTTCCTTTGAGATGCAAGGGAGGCATTACAGTGTTGAGAAGTGATGAAATTCATGGGACACTCCGCCAGCAGAGGACTTTACGGTTCATTTTGTGAATTTTATCTCTTTGGATTGCCCATCGAGAATTAATCCTCACTCGTACGCTCGTACGAATGTTTTTTGTGAAAAAAGGGTTCAGCAGTTTTTTTTTAGGAAATAAACTTTGCTCACATTTCTTGTTTAGAAAATAGTCTGTATATCCGTAGGTGTTAATTAATGAGGACGAGAAAAGTTACTGGTACGAGAAAAAAAAAGATAAGGAGACGGTGTCTCGAATAAACCGTATGGACCATCGTGAAACTTTTGCTATTTTGCTATTTCACCTTGTATGTACGTCTTTACCAATTTATTTTTTGGCTTTGCGCGGATAAGAAATACGCGTGTTTTTTATATTTGCCTTTAGAAATGATGATTTCGACTAGACGTATAATTTATTCGTTTTCTTTTCGTTTCTAAGGCAATCACGAAATGAGACTGAAATCTGTAGCTTATACGAATTCCGTCATAATAGCTGAGGCGTATTTTCAAGTTCTCAGTAATCACGGCATTTCGCTGAAATTTCACTCGACTTACGTGTAACTGCGCTAGATGAAAATTTCTCTTATCGAAATTATCAGTTCATCACATACTAACGTTATGCCAATAAGGCAGTTTTTTTGTCTTGCTTTTTTTGTGATGATTTTGTTTGTGATAGATAACACGATGAATTTTCAAAAAGCTGTTTCAATTTTTCGACTAGGATAGTTTTCTTTGTAGATATAGGCTTGCACGCGTGTGCACCATCGTGTCTAATTAGATTCGGGTTAGCAAATGTAGTTTTTTTAAGTCTTCTCGCGGTATGTTGAGAGATCAAGTAACAAGCGCTAGTGATAATTGGAAGTGGGTAGAATAAGGCATTCGTAGAGGGAGGGGGGGGGGGGAGATATATATACAATGTATTTTGAGACTATTGAATAAAACTGATGAGTTTCTGTAATTAAAGTACTCATTGATCTACATAATCTCTTAGATCGTATCCGCTTATGTCCTAGATTATTTATATAAAATAATATTACCTTTAATTAAAGAAACAACATTTACAGCTTATATTCACTTTATTAATACTATTAATAAGCGCTAATAATTTGCACATGTTATGGTACGCGTTATTTCTCTGTAATTCTCACGCGCATTTCCCTTTGACTGCCAGGAAGCCATGAGTTGGAATCTTTGAGCGGCAAATTTCAAATTCCAGGGAGGAGAAATAATGGCGAAGTAAATACCGTTAACGTCATGTTTCTTTACATATATATAAACGAATTTGTCAAATTCATAATGGATGTAAAACTCGACACATTTTGTATCTGTTCCATTTCCTGTCAGCTGCCTTTCCGGCCTTTCTCTGACGTTAAAGTCCACTAAAATGCGATGGATCGCTCACGATTAACCAGAACGTCACAATTCACAAAGCCTCGATGATGCTTTTGCCTTCTGAATTTCTAACCGCTGTTGCGTGATCATTAAAGAATATAGCTTATAGTTAATGCTGACTTGGAAGAACATTTGATATTCTTGATTGAGAGCATCGGTTATATATTCTATATTCTAGTTTACCGGGCCCATTCTATATTCGCAGTATTGTCAGTAATCGAATCATTATTTGAAATAATTCAGTCCGTGCAGGTTCAGGGGGAAAGAGCCTGCGCGTGAGGCAACGGGTTCAGATTTGAGATATTAACGCACCGGATGTAAATTATCACGTAATTTTCCTTTTTAATCGATTATGTTATCTGCGTTGAGAAACCGTTCTCGTTCAGAATGTTACTTGTCCCTTTTACTTTTTTTTCATCTTTCTCTTCTCCCTCTTGTTTTATTCCTCTTACTTTAACTACGTACGGGTGCATTGTATGCTGATATTTTATTTTTCTTCATAAGAAAAGCACGGCTTTTCCACGCGATCGCTGCTGCTTCGCAGCCTTTAGCTGAGCTTAGGTAGTTTTACGCTCAGCGCGGTGCACGCTCATACGCGGAGCTTACGACGTATTTCAGCAATAGGATATGCCACAGTTCTATTTAACAGCAAGAAGCAGTGCTAACCGACACGAACACCTAGGTTGTTACTTCCATTAGTTAAATTTTCAACAGTAAGACTTTTCTTACGTAACTCTAGTCTTGAGTCACTCGAACTTATTTAGCCACATTCTAAGCAGCATTCTCGCTGGGAGACCACTTTGAAGATCCGGCCGATTACAGCAGGAATAATATTAAGACCTAATACCTGTTCGTTACGAGGGGATGCGATCAGGGTAACGTTTCTGCGTGAACGTTATGCGAACATTAAAACCGTCTATCCATTTGTCTCTCTTTAGTTCGAGAATCTTAATTTTTATGCACAACGTAGTCAGCATCTTACTCTTAAAAGATTCGGCCCCGTATTCGCTGTTGAGACTTTCCTGAGCTTTCAAGCAATTAGCAATTCCAAATTACGTATACGTATTCGCTTTGACAACTTATCGACGGGGCTATCATTTTACAGAAACGCGGGAAAAAGAATCCGGACTCGATTTATTCTTTGTCTTGTAAATTCCAGAGTTCTGCTTGAAACAAAGGGGCGTCTTTCAGTCCCCTGTGTGATAATGCATACAACTTTAACGACTATATACTTCGAGGTCGGCTCAGTCAGAATGAACTTTCGACATCATTTCCAGCTGTTCGTTTTAGTGCGCGCTATAGTACTGGTCTATTTGCTCTCAGAAGCAAAACTTTTTGCGGAAATTTTTCTAGACGCTTAACGATCTACATGTAAGACATTAAGTTCCACTGTACGCGTGGGGAAAGTGACGCTCATGGGATAGCTAGTGGTTGTGGGCATCGAGTCGTTGAGAAATACATGAGAGTTCCTAGATTTTTGGATACTTGTATGACCCACATTGAGTGGGAAAAGGAAGGCTAGTTTGCTTGGTCACGCGATCTATCTACCTGGGAGTTTGCCTCTTCGTTCTACCCTTCCGTCCTTCCTCTATTATTTACCCGAGTTCTGCCACACATTTTTCTATGGAAATTCCTCAAAATTTTCCGAATGCTCTGCTGTGTTCTTTTGACTTCCTCCTTTTCGTTTTTCCCTGCTGTTACTCCTTGCTTCAATCGTCCGTACGTATGCATTACGCTCGAATGCCCGATCGCTATTCGTGCATCCAGAAATTGAGAGTCGAGGTTTCTGGTCATAGGATGGTTAGAGGTAGGTTCGTCGGAATGGCGGTTCTTCACTCGATTGCTAGACTTATGAAAATTTATGTCACGCGAAAAAGCTTTCCTGCTTTCGAGTTAACCCCTCTAAATCAAAGAGAGCTACGGCAGCACAACGGTTTCGAGGAACCTTGTTAAATGCACCAACGAAATTGCATCTCGACGTCTCTCGCTTCAGTCCCGCGCGACCTTTGTTCTCTCGAAGCACAAGGCACGAGCGAGTTCTTCTTCTTCTCATTTGGCATGGGCGGTTCCCAAAATTTCCAAGCAATCGGCGCAATAAACGAAACAATAGTGCTTGTGAGCACGCAAACTCGAGGGGCCGCAGAGTAAAGTTTCCGCTATCGGCGAGGAGACTCCTTATCTTTGCCGATGGCAATGCCCAGAGTTATTTAAACTTCCATAACGTATCTCGGCCAGCTACCAGCTAGAGCTTCGCACAAGCCCTTTAATAAAGCTTCTCGATAAGGGTGGCTCGACTGCAAAATTGCTATTCGAAAGCTTGAGTGCGATAGAACGAGGCGATGGAAATGAACTCGGGCGAGAAATGGTGGAAAATACGAAGGCAGCCAAAGGGAATGCAGAGAGAGAGAGAGAGAAAAAGAATAGAGACACCACTGATACCGATCGACGGTCGAACGTTGCAGGCAGGCTTAATGTCGTCACGATAATAATAACTATAATTGCCAGTGGGCACGTCCACTTTTAGTTAAGTTACTGCTACTCATGGACAAACGAACTGGGTCGATGTCAGTATTTGTTAATTTGACGTGTTTCGCGTTGCATAGGCTTCGTGAAGTACGTGTTTATTAGACCGGTGCTTGTGTATCACACATGACGATGCTCCGTGGTCGTCTCTCCTCTTCATGCTTCTCTTGTGCTTTCTCATTCTCTCCCGTTCTTCCTTTCCACGGTCACACTTTCTCCCTTCTCTCTCTCACCCTCGCCTTGCCAGGCTGCATTCGGAAAATTGCCATGCCAGTAGCTGACGCTGATCACTCCTGTTTCCTGCTGACGAGCCTCCACTGACACTTCCCTCGTATATGCCGTCAATGCGTCAAGCGAGGGATTCAGAATTTATGGCGTCATCCGTCATGACGACGCCGTAATTTTGACTCTAATTCGCGAATTAGCCAGAAGATTGGAAATCGTCGTGTGTGGTATTGATATTTCCCTCCACCAATTATATCCATTCTTGCCAGTAATAAAATAAACGACCGAATGCTTTGAACGTTCTTGAGATGCGACAATGATTTCGTTTTCACTAGTGTGGCATAATAGGCGGTTCCTTCTTCATCGTATTTAATCGCAAGGAAGAGATCCAATGGCTGTAAGGACTTGAATTCCCGTAATATACGAAGAGATAAATGCAAATAAACAAGAGAGTCGAATCGGCGTCACATCGTTTTAACGTTCCTCCCTTGCGTTGAGAAAGTCGAAGGTTGCTAGTCGGAAACCGATGCTGGCGCTAGACACGGATACAGCAAATCTGGACTGGTTGGCACTCAGACTCTTTCCATAGCAGAATCAAAGATTAGCGAGGAAGAGAACCTCCTGTTTCTGCGCAGCTGGCAATAATCTTTGCTGAATATTTTGTTTTGTACTTTGAATTTCAATCTAGCAGGCCCATTAGAATTTAACGCTAAGCCGCGGTTCGAGTTATTCTTGGAATTAAAAGTATTCAGAAGTTCAAATATCCAGTCCTCTTTTCTCCACTTTGCCTTCGCTGCCGAAGAAATGACGTTGTATTCTTAAAGTAAGAAAGAGTCGATGCACGCGAAATGAAATCGAGGAAAATAATAAGATCCGTCACAGCGAAGACTGGACGTCCAGTCTTCACAGGCAAAGAGAATAGTTCGAATTGAATGTGATATCCCGAGATGAGGTATTTCGAACTTCCTCGAATCTCGATTCGATGGCGTATTTAAAATGAGTGCTTTCGCAAGTTTATGGCGACGAAGTCCTAAATAGGAACAAAGAGCGTTACTCGAGTTGTTAGGTTCTGTATGATCTTGCAGACGGTAACCCATTAGGTAATCTGGAATAGTGGTAAAACTTGATGACTCGGCGGGCAAAATACGTTCGGTAAGGTTGCGACATTCACGCGGAATCCTATTGGCAGTGGCGACGTCGAGCTTTCCTTGTTCTAGAAGCTGAGCTGACATCGCGCAAACCTCCAGCCCAATCTAGGGTGTGTATAGAACTGTGGTTGCAGGATGCCAGCCAGTTCTAACCGCTCCAGTGTGTACGTAGTATCGCTATTCCCTTCGATCTACATCCATGCATACGCGATGTAAAGCTGCCGATGTAACACTACGTCTATGTGATTACAGTCGACGAGTATTCCTTGTATAACTCCAATATACGTACACAGGTTGGCTGCACTGAAACGCACTGCGGATATTAGGCCAAGTGGCAAACTGGTCTCAAAAATAAAAGCACACTGGAAATTCAAGTTTGGTCAGCATTTTGCGTTGAAATATGCCAGAGAGTAAGGGCACACTTATAAGAGTGCAAGGAGGTGACTACCGTTGAAAGGATATGAAATAAGAAATTTTTATTTGCAGTGCACATAGCCACGCGAATCAATTAACCGCTGGAGCGATTGCGTTGCACTTCCCTGATGCCGAATGGCAGTACAATGCTCCTTTCGAATTGGGAATTACCTGTTCGGTGCGCGGTATCGCCTGTGCGATGATTCGACGTACAGACTCCATTTGGAAGACACCAATCATCCACCGGTAAAGTACGGCAGAACCTTAATGCAGGGTCTATGGCATAGGAGCAATTGCGGATTCCGAGAATCTCGAATTCCGTAAAGGATCCTTGTATCTAGCCATAGAGAAATCCTACCGTGAATCTGTCGAGACAGGGAGAATGCCTTGGCGTAACGGTATAAGCCTTTGTTGGATGGTGCGAACTGTGAGCTAACCTAACCTAACTCCTGTTACTAGTATCTAGTAATTAAGCGAGGCGCTGCTGTGTGAAACGACCTACCCTCTGCTCCACCTGGCTTTCAAGTTTCCCAAGAGTGGGACAGTAAACCGAGCATGTCTCTCTCTCTCTCTCTCTCTCTCTCTCTCTCTCTCTCTTTCTCTCTCTCTCTCGCTCTCTCTCTCTCTCGCTCTCTCTGTGTTTCGCTCGCTTAAGTGTGGCGCGCGGCCGCGCTCTTATATTCGAAGATTTTGCTGTGACGAGATATTGATATCGAGATACAGTCGCCCATCGTTCCAAGATCCAACTGAGCTCGTCTTTGAGATGAAAATTAATCGGGATAGCTGTTAAAGTAGATTCGGTCTCGACGTGCCTCGCGACGTCATCCGCGATAAGGTTACGTATATTTCATTGTATCTCAGCGTTGAAGTACGTGTTCAAATATCGAAAACTCCTCGTTCGTCATCGAAAGCTTCGTGTTTGTGAAAATTGATAAAGCATTTACATTAGCCCTTAGCTTTTGAAAAGATAAATTACGAGAATGCCAGTGTCAACGTTAACGTTACGGGGTTATAATGAACGTGCGATCCGATAGGACTGACCCCATGTCGAATAAAAATAATGAGAAAAAAAAGTGAAGAGGTGGCCCGGTGAGAAAAATCCGACAAGAACGTCCCTTTGCGTACCGTAACTAGCTAGTGGAGCATGTGAATACGAGCTGGGGCTGTTGGTGGTTCCCTCGACGCCCACCGCCGCGGCGCTGTGTAGCTCTCACGACGTCAGTTCGCTATCGTCCCGCGACCCGGCTGGGCTGGCTCTCGAACACGTTGCTCCACTGTACTCCTCCTTCTCGGCGGTACACACTCTCCTCTCTGGAGACAATCGTATGTTTCCCGTAGCCAGATCTTTTCTCTTTAATATCACGAGGATGTACGGAGAAAAAGTCTGATGATTTTTGTGTGAAATGTATCGCGAGGACGCGCTCTTGAGGTACTCGTATCACCTGGATGATCGATTTACCTTATTCCTGCCGAAGACTCGTTAAAAATTTTGGCTGGTATCCGCGAGATGAGAAAGTGGTTTTTTCTTAATTAGTGAAAATTTCTTACCGCGGTGAAAGTGATACGGGCTTTTTTTTCCATTAATTTTCCTTGGAACATCTGTGCTAACCCTTTCGGTGCTCTGGAGGATCCTGAAACTATAGAGGATGAATAACGTTCTTCTAGGTGTCGCGGTGTAGTCACAGGTTATTTGAGTTATGAAGAAAGTCCTTTTCGTGTCTTACTTCTTGCGCCGATTTTTCCTGGGATACTGACAAACATCAAAAGTAATTAAGAGTGCTACAGTGTTGCTGGAATGATACAATTTTAGAGTAATGAAACGTCATGTGATGTCAACAGAGCTTTTGACAGTGGTTTGCATGCGTTACAGTAAAATGAATGTGAATAGTCTCGAACGCGTTGACAGTAATGGTCAAAGTCTTGGATAGTTGCTTTTATTAAAATTTTCACGCGAATTCTCATCAAGCCACACACTGTCAGACGCTGCTGCTCTTGAATGCAACGAGGTAGAAGTGTCAAATGTTATATTAATTTGCTCGACTTGTCCAGCCAATTGGAGCCCCAGATTGGATATCCGTAAGTGCTCTGAGATTGAAAAAAGGATACTCGTGGATACTTTGATGGATAATCTAGGAAACGTAAATGTGCGTGGAAAAAGAACTGTGAAGAGTGTAATAAGGAAAACGTAAAGTTGGTGCCAGTGCAGAAAAGGAAATCAATGGCCGCGGCAAAGCAGCCTCGTACTGGCCAAATTTCACAAGGCGTTGCTTAATAAGATTCAAAAGGAAATTTTATTAAATGTCGTTCGGCCGCCTCGAGAGTGATGAATAGTGGCATTGCGTGAGGTTAGACGCTTCTGAGGTGATTATTGCCGCTGCATTAGGGGCGATGTCGGCCTGAAAAAAGGTAGGCGCATGATATAGCGTGATTATTTTTCTCTTGTTTCCTTTCCTTGTATTTTTCTCTCTTTAAGCGAAACCCATCTCACATACAAGCAGTAGTGGTTTCTTGATTTTTTAAAAAATTTTTCCTCCTAAACATAAGAAAAAACTTAAAATGGACGGTAAGCATGTTTTTGAGTGTCAATCAAAGACTCGTTACTTTATTCATATTTTCATAAATACACCGTTCCTCCACCCTCTTAATCGTTATGTTTCAAAAAAGATTTTTCTTTCTTTTCCCCTTAAATACCCCATGTTTCGGGGCGTCGTAAGGGGTAACCTCTTCCTTGTTAGTTGGATTCCCTTCAGATCAACTTATGATACACGAAATATTCTCAAAGGTATAGATACTTTGAGACTGACTGTTCGCTTTTTTCAATACCATTCTGAATGCTTAGTTACGAACGGAGCATTAGGCGCTTTAGCAAGTGCGTAACGTTGTTCGGTCTGACACGAGTATAGAACTCGTACTAGATGGTTTTAAGATATGAAATTCGGGAAGCAGATCATCTTACGCCAGGATCTTATGGAAGAACGAAGGGAAAGAGTAGGGGTAGTTAAATTCAAAACAAATTCCTTAAGTGAGGGTATCACGGATCCCGGGAGATTCCATGAGGTGTGTAAGAATAAAGAACATTATGCCGGTAGAATCTCTTACGCAATACGAAAATGACAGGATGACGTTTCAAGAAGATCCCTCCCTTCAGGTTCCATCTGATGTAGCACTGAGCTTCATTTTATATATTCAACATTTCAGGCCTTATTTTCTCGAGGTACATTGGAGCGTCTCCGACTGTATTACGAGCGTGTTGCGTGGGCGCTATATGTACACATTGTTGGAGACGGCAGTCGCGCGTTGTTGTTGTCTACAGGAGCTATATGTTTTGAAAACGTCAGTGCTGGAACTGTAGATGCGATGAGGGCTGAATGTATCGCAAGGTATCCTTCCGATTTTAAATAGCTTTGATCGCAATCAGGCACTTAAATTAAACGAGAACTAGGGAAGAAATAAAATCGACAGACAGAAATGACGAAGAACGCGAAAATTGGGCCGCCGTTTAGAGTCTAATGCTGTCGATTGTTTGTCGGAGTATTTTCACTCCAAGGAACGCGTGAGAATAGGTCCTAAGTGGATTACGGAGTTATTCTTTCATTCGTTCGTGGAAAGTACATGCGACCGTGCGTACATGCTTTTGCAAAATACATATGTAAGGCAGGCAGACGAGGAAAAAGGAAAATACGTCTGGGCGGAATTTGGTATTTTACGAGGGCTCAATTTCAGCTGGGAATCAAGTAAAAGGCGGCGTGCTGTATGTACGAGCGGGGAAGGAGTTACGGGATGGGAAAAAGGGGTAGAAAAAGGGGTTGGCGCCCGAGGGGGAGATTTTACGTCAGAAGGGTTTGTCTGCCTTTGCGAATGAGAGAAGGGGGGGGGGGGATGGTCTGTTACCATGGGTAGCGAGATAGCAAGATAGCTTCCTTTCTCGGGGATCATTTTGACAAGAAGCAGCACGTGTGATTTGAATAAATGACGTGTCACGCCTCGAGAAATCGTGCGATGCCTCTACCATGGCCCTTCCATGTACCAAATCTCCACCCGAACGATCTCGACCGATCCCGAACCGTCATTTTGCCAACTGTCTCAAGAATTTTCTCGGGATAGCGGCTATCTCGCGAAGAGCAGTAGTTCCCTGAGATCATTTCACCTTCCCATCTTTTGGCAAATTTGTCGAGCCGCATCTCAAGAGACTTTTTACATCCGCCAAGGAAAACTAAGGGAGAGAACTTCTCACGACTTCGAAGAAACGAGGAATGTTCTTTACTCTGGACTCATCGAGCTTTTATTTTTTTCCCCAAAGTATATAAGCATTCAAACTGCTTTTGGCAAGTGCTATTGTTATCTTTCCCGAGGACTGGGGTGGGATCGATGAGACTGGTGAAGGCTTGGATTTTTTTTTCAATTCACGCAGACATTACTGAAGTCTCTTTCGGAAAGATACGACTTTTTGCCACGCGCTTTACTATTTGGAAATGACCATAGGTGTTTGTGGGTGTCTTCACATCATGGCTGGTGTTATGACATGGCGCAATGCCGTCCACGGTTTGAAATTTGCAGTGCACACTTTTGGATAATTTAGTACAGCGAATGCGACAAAGCGGAGACGAAAACAATCGAATTGAATAGAGGACGGCACGAGGCCGTTCGGTAGAATTTCGAGCTCACGTCGTTTGCTCCCCGACGGCGCATCCTTTGGCGATGTACGACGAAAGCTCGTATCCTCCTATTAGGCTTAAACCGCTACTAGGAGATGGATTATCGATACGCGATTCTTACGTAAGAAAATGTTTTTGTTTCAGAAAGTTATTTCAGCAGTGGTGCTGTTTATTATGTGAAGTGATAATTGGTGCAGAAGAGGAAATCGAAGATGTTGACCATCAACTGGACAACGTGGCTTCTTGGGATTGCAGCACTCGTTGGCAACAGTAATGGTGAGTCCTTTCGAGTATACTTTAATTTATATCTTATAAAGTCTTGCTCCTAGTATTTCGATTTATAATCTTCGATTAGCTTTCTGTCGGTTTCTAATCGTCTCCTCGATATGATAGTAGCAATTTGAATATTCAGTCTTTTCCGAAAAATCCCGACAAGGCCTCTAATGTCTTCGCTCGGTACGTTTCTTTGATCACGCTGGGTTTTTTTTTTAAACTTGGTTCATGGGCCAATCGTGAGGTACGAGACGAAAATGGCGATAGTCTCTATTACATTGGCATTCACAGTCATGACACAAAGCAATTCAGTAGTAGCCATGACGAGAGTACAAAAACACATTGATTGTTATTTCTTTATTTTTCGCCAGCAGCCTTCGGCACCCTTTCGCTCTTCAGCGTCCTTTCACTTGCGCAGGCTCAATAAAGTCCATTTCACATTTTTTCCATGGCCATCCGTGCTGTGCCGCCGCCCTTCTGGCTTCGCCCTGTCGTTCAGCATTTGCTTCTGTAATTACACATCTGAATTAATGTGAAACGATTCACGGGGTTCCGGTGCGAGACAATGAACATCAGCCATGAAAAGGCAGAACGCACGAGACAATAACACAGGCGTTGTTTTCCCATTATGTCGCCAATATTGTGCCGACGCCTTTCGAGAAAAGTTCGTGCTTACATAAAATATATAAATCACAGGAAAGATTGGCACTTCTGTCGCGCGTTCACCTGATATGTTTATATGGCCTCGCGAGGGTCCATGTGCCCCGTGACATAGAAAAAGATAGCGGCAGGACGGGTTCTGCGACTGTCGTCATATTCTTGAAAATAGCGCCGCTTACCGAGCTTCACTTTTTCCTCCTCCACTCGATTATGTTTCGCTATATATATAAATTTGCTCTCTCTAGATTCTGTAGGGAAAGATATAAGAGAAGTTGAAAATCGTTTTGGATCAACGACACCTCGAAGAAATTCTTTGTAGATCTTAAGGCGAAGCAGCGGGACGAGAATTGTTTCGTAAAAATTATGTAAAAAAAAAAGCCGAGTCTCGTTTTGCGCGAGAAAGTAAAGCTGAGATTTTAGAAAAAGGGGAACGAGTGTGCGAGAAGAGTATAGTGAAATAGATTGTTAGGGAGGACTTATTAGCGACAATTTTTTTCTCTTTGAAAAGATTTTCTAGTTGGATTCCTAAAAATTTCATATGGTAAGATCGTAAGAAACGCAAATATTTCTATTAGAATAATCCAATAATCTCTGAAATTTGTTAGTTCATTCTGATTGTTGGTGAAGAAGCATGATGTTGGGAAGCGCGTGCCAGTCTGTGCGCTGAGAGAGAAAGTTAATGGGAGTGAAGTCTGTAGACGAGACTGAAAAAATTAGAGAAATATTTTTGGAACGTTGTCTAGGAAAGCAAAGAGATGTAAGGAGGGTGGGAGGGATGAGGGGGGAGGACAGAACGCAATATGTCCATGTTTTGAGACAATGCCCTGCCGCTTCGCTGGACTTGGTTAAGTCTTACCAATAAAAAGATGAGGAAATTGATAAATGACACTGTTTCAAGAAATACTCTGGAAACAGACGTTTCGAGACGAGGAAGAAACTATAGTATCGCTTTTGCTCATTTTCTTCGTCTTCCCATCTGCGCCATGTAGGTCATGCTCCTCATTTCTTCGTTCCAGCTTTATAAGATGATGTAATAATTTGTGCCCTACCAATTGTTTCGTAGACAATGGACGAGAATGTCCCTAGATTAAATGAGGCGTCAAACCAAGGAACCACTATCCGTTAAATGCGTTTCATGATTCTGCGCGTTGAATCGATGGATCAATCTTCATCACTTTGATTATATCTTGATATTCTCCCCTAGTTACACGATGCATTCATCGATCCTGTTTCGCTTGGATACGTTGCTTTGAACAGGTAACGCCCATTTTTTCTCACTTAACATCCTTTTCGTTTCTTCGTAAGGTATTGCTTATGGGATCGCTTATAACGCCTGCCGTGTCTCGTTCTCCTAAGACCCTACCTAATTTCTGGGTTCACTAGAAACAATGTCGCGTCGCAGCACCCTTCTTCTTGATGGGGTCATAGGACATCTCGTTTGACAAAGTTCCTCGTTCGTCTGCAAAATTGCGCGCGTGTCTCTGAACACCTAGTTCATTCTTTTGTCTTACCCTCGCGTTAACTTCAGACTTCAGTGAGAGTTTATTCTCTCACGCGCGTATCGACCCAACCTTAGTTTACGCTAGACCGGGGCAAAACTTTGTTCTGAAAGAAGAAAAAGAAAACCTTGCTTGGGCTTATCGGGCATTGGCTATCCGGAAAAAAATTAATAAAGGAAAAATAAAAAAAGTACAAACAGTTCATCCGAGAGCAAGAGGATTTTGATATTCATATTGCGTCCTGCTATCGTTATGATTTTCAATAACTGGAGGAGGATCCTTCCGGGCCGGAAATCTTTCGTCGCTTCCCACGACTGAATCTCTTGGTTCAGTTCTTTGCTTTTGTTTCTCTTTCATTCGGCTCTCTGTATTCGTTTCATTTTGATCGACCGGATGAATGGCGCTTGACTGTGCGCGGCAATCGCGACTAAAATTTTCGATACTCCAGGCTGGATCGTACTGTAACACCCAATGCGCGAATGAAGGCAAACGAGAGGGATGGAAAACCTGTGGGCGAACCAACATTTTGTTAACATGTCGTCTGAAGGGTGTCACACGCAGACGTTATCGGTGGGTATCAACATGTCAAACCGTAATTATACCGCGCGGGATGTCGTCCTCGAGCCCCAAACCGTCATCATCCCTCTTGCTGCTTCCCTCTTGACGCCTCTTGCCAGAGCAAAAGGGGTCCTGATAGGCTGGATTTGAAATTCAAATATTACGCCTCTGAAGGCCCGAACTCCGGTATCACCGTGATCGAAGAACCGACTCTGCTGTCCGTCCAATTCACTTTTTTCTCTTCTCTCGTGAAAGATTAAAAATAAAAAAACAACCACAACGCGCACTTTCATACGCTCATTTCTCTTCTGTTCATCCGTCCTATGGCGTCTTTCGGCGTCTCCTCGTCGCGCTGAATTTTCCTAGATGCTTGAGAAATGTAAATTCTCCGTGTGACAAAGTGAAGGAGCTTGATCAACTGGTGCGCTTGGATTTTATCGTGATTGTATATAGAAAATTTGTTCATCGCGCAGTGACTATTCCTATATTCCTACATGGGATAACGGAAGACTGTTAGATGCGTATTTTATTTTTGACGCGACTCCTCTTTTTCGTCGTATTGCTTCACGGTTTACACGAACGCGAAAATGCTTTTTTGAAAACACTGCATGATGCTCGGACATTGATTGATCCTCTCGAATATGGATTACGATGACGTCCGGCTCGTACCGAAACTTTTTCAACTATACGGTAAATGAAATAGTGACAATAATAGTCGTGCTCTTCGTCAACATGTAGCATTCAAAATGTATAGCACGATAAAGCTTATCGCCGTGCAGAATATACCTTCCATCTGAATCGACTAAAGACTAATGAACAAAGGCTAGCATATCCTCGCTGTTCGGTAAATATGCACGTTGAGCAAAAAATTCGCGAGACCTTGATGACTAGAATTGGTAGTCCGTTTTTTTATTCTTTTTTTTTCATTAATACATGAACCCTCTTGGTACGGCGAAGTTTTTAGCAATTTTTTTAAAACCCTTCGCTTCTCTCTTCCAATGATTTAGTATATGCAGTGAAGCTATTAATACAAAGGGCGAACATTTATCACCCCTGAACAGAATCGACATCTCCTACTCTATGGAGGTGATATAGGATTCATTCACACATCAGTTATTATTGATATGACATCAGGTAAAACTGTAGCGTTTATTCATACTGACTGTCACGAGATCAAGTGGGTTGGACTGTCGGTACGTTTCAGTGGAAGCCAAAAAAAATGTACGCAAAATGTAATCTCAATGGTGTCACAACCACTGTAATATCTGCCTGGTGCGTTTGAGCTGAGTAACCCTGCACATATTTATCTTGGTCGCGATTGCATTGTTAGCGCAGCGAGCATTGTATGAACGGCGACGGTGACGGCGACGGCGACGACGAGCCTTAGGCGACCAATCAGCGTTTGCACTAGCCGTGCCTTATCAGAGATTGTTGACAAGCCCTGAAGGGTGAGCCGCGGCCTCGAAGCGTTAAGGGGGGAACGAGACGTGTGAGGAGCAGCAAAGGATGAAAGCCCGAGTCATCGAGATCAGCACGGTGACTTCGAGACAGAAGCTCCAATGACAGATCGATTCTAATTGTTAGACTATGCTCCCCGAGTTTATAACAAACTGCCTCGATATCCAACCCCTTGTCTCTGGACGGATAAGCAGTCCTTCCTCAATTATTTTTCTTTGTACAGCTTCCCTTGAGACTTGTGTCGAGATAGGTTTTTTCAGTCGATGAAGCGCGGAGGAGTGCCGAGCGAGGCTGTAACTTCTGCCCGCTGAACGACCCGTTGAGTTTTTAAATGCGGCAGAAAGCGCGCACCCTTGCTAATTTAGACTGTCCAGGCAATTGTCGCAGCTTCCTAATTGGAATAATTATCATAAAACGAGAAATAGTTTCCCGAGGGTAGGAAACTAAGCGAGGGCGAAGATGGCCTCATAACTTCTTGCCAGTCACAGAGGCATCCGGCTCCTGCGGATCCTTAGGCTACTTAACTGCGCATCCCAGATCTGAAAAGTCTAGCTATTAATTCTGCGAGAAAGTCGGCGGAGTCCCTGGGAGTTTGTCGTCGCGACGCTTTATTGTCTCTTGGCTCCCTTATTCTTTCTTCGGTAAAAGTGTGCCTCGACTGTAAAGGCTTTTAACCCAAACTGTTATCTCTCTTCCGATGAGCAGCAATCGTAGACGGAAATATGGCCTGGCTCAGTTCTCCGCGCTGCGTCTGTGTAACCCGATTAGGCCAAAGTTAACTTCAGACAAAGACCACTCCTCGAAATCCTTGGCTGCTTGTAACGTAATTCGTCCTTCCTTTGGCTTGTGTGAACAATCCGAAATTCAGGAGGACGACTTGTCTTTCTTACTGATGAAAAAGACATGAGTGAGTTTGGCATTTGAAAATCTAAATATCTGAATCCTAAGCAGAGTAAGATTACGTGAAATACAATGATGCATGTAAGTTCCTCCGAAGTCGTTTTTTTTCCTAGCCAATTAAAAATATACTTTATCGTAGGTTAGTCGAATGATCGGTCGTTATAGAATATGTAGGCCGAGTGATACTGATCTTTGTTTCCCTCGCGTACATCGGTCTACACGGGTTGATCTTTGTCAGGCAGAGAGAAAAGGTCCAAGTTTGATTGAGTGTGCTTGAAGTTGTAACTGCCGTACTGGGACACATTTGCGGAATAAAAGGAATAAACGGACTGGGTAAAATGTTACTCGTAATTTTCCTGAGGTGACCCGTGACCGCTGAAATTCACGAAATTTCGTAGCAACAGGAGAGGCGGGCAAGAGGGGGCGATGGGAAAACGCGTAAGAAAATGAAGGGTGGGTTATAGTTAGGGGAGGGTTCGAGTCGTAAAATGTAAAATGTACGAGGTACGGTATATGTATAGGTTATCGGCTATGGGGACATAGACTGTTGGAGGTTGTAAGGAAGGTGTATTGTAGAGTCGAGAGGAAGAAGGTTCGTGCCAGGTCGTGGGGATCGAAGAAGGAATAAAAAAAATCAAAGTAAGTGGGACAAATCGCTAGGTAATACCTTTTACGAAGGAAACCCCACCCTTCGTTCTCAGGTTACTCCTTTTTGTCTTTTCTCTTCAGAACGGCACTTACTTAGTCTGATAGGGATCGCAAAATTTTACGCTACTCCGAGTGACGCCGGCGACCTCGGCGCCTACGTAATTCGAGCTTGAAAGCCCAGCCCCAGGAGAAGTCGACACTGGCGGCAGGAAGTCCCCACAAACAATCCGGATATAGCAGGCATATCCCCTCGCCTACTGCTATGCAAGGGTTGTCACCACAGCCTGAGTCTCTCTCTTCCCTCCGCAGCCCGTCCTCCCTCTCTCACTCTCCATTTCACCGTGTCTTTACGTTTCTTCGTGATCCTCTGCGCGTGGCACAGTTGCCCCCGACCTTGTCCTTGAATTAGTCTCGTGTCTACACCGCTGCCGAGTTAAGTACCGGAACATAGAATATGAGAGGGATGGGTGTAACTCGGTGAAAGAAATGAGGGAATCGTGCGTCAGAAGATCCCGAGGACTGTCCTGGCAAAATCCTGAAGATAATTCGCAAATCTATGTCTAACTAGCTCGTAGCTCAAGTTCTTGTTGCCGGCGAAAAAAAATAAGACTGACTCGAATTATCTATCGCGCTTATGGATTCGCAAGCACTCTTGAACTTCCCTTATGGTGTAGCTTGAGGTAGAAGCACAGGGGCGGAGAAAGAACCTATTAATCCCTCGAAGACCCTTTGCTGCGCGGGCGAATATCGTCGATATCAGACATACGAAATGGATTTTTCGGGTAGGCGTAATGGACTAGTTTCAATTCGCGATCGAGCTCTACTTTACTGCTGAATAAACTATACAATTCGTTAGGACAAGAGGGAGTCTCGACTCCATCCATCGTATGTATCTATTAAACAAAAGACCCGCTCGCCGAGGGTGTTTGATTCGACTTCAATTTAATTTCGGTAATTTTCAGCACTGGACTGAAGAGGTCCAAGCATTTCCCGAGGTTTCCTTCCGTAACGAAGGGACCTAGCGCAGCCGGGACCAGAGATTACCCTCTACTTCCGGTGTGGAAAATAAGAGGCTAATGCTCGGCAGGACACGACTAGAATTGTAGGGTTCAGTTGTAGTAAATTTATCTGCTCCCGGCCGCAATAATCAGATGTAGTTAGTCAAGCTAGCCGAGGGGGTGAGTCGGTAAATGTCTGTGCGAGTGAAGGGCGCTTTCCCGAGAGCTCATTCCCTGGAAGCCGCAGTGGAAGCAAAGCTCTGCCGCTCCTTCCTTCTCTCCCACCGAACCTTGTATTCTCTGAACCTCCCGTTCGCTCTCTCTCTCTCTCTCTTTCTCTCTGTCTCTCCCCCCTCTCCCTTTGACCTACGTGAACCTGGCACCCGACTTAAAAATATTATAATTTTCAAAACGTGATTCGATTGTACCTCGTTTGTA
>JAYRCB010000155.1:18821-107903 GCA_036026315.1 Trachelus stipa
AGGTACAAACGGGGTACAATCGAATCACGTTTTGAAAATTATAATATTTTTAAGTCGGGTGCCAGGTTCACGTAGGTCTCCCTTTGGCAGTATAATTTTATCTTCTCTTGGATTCCTCTCTGTACCGCGCCGAATACTCCAAGAGCCAGGGGCGAGGAGTCCGTTCTTCAGGACAGAGCGTCTTAATCTTGCCAGGAAAATTTATGAGCGAGTTGTTTAAGGGATGTTTAGTTGTGCTTAATCTGTAACTGCTGCACTTACGTCTCGGTAGGGGGAGGCTTTCCTCTGGCCATTTGCGAGAAGGTCGGTGTCACCCAACGTTGGAATTAAATGGGCCACATCCTGCTCCCCGATGCTCCCTAGTCTCAGGACCTCTCACTTTCTTCAACGACCCTGAACAATCGCCTTTTTCCAGTCCTCCACCCTCGAAACTTTTTGCTTCGAACGTTTTCATCTTGGCGAAAATTTTCAGACCCTAGCTTCACCGTCTCTTTTTATGATCAGTGATTATTAGACTCGTAATCGCACATTAAAGCGTATCTATCACACATTCCTTTAGTTTTCTGCTATCACGCACATATATACCAGTCTCACTAGGCGCCAAGCTTCACGTTCAGTATTAACAGGACAATCATCTTTGCCGGCTTCTCCGGAAGTTGTCTTTCCGTGCTTCAGAATAAAAGTAAAATTTTAACTGTGTCAAAATTGAATTTATCCGTACAAGAAGGTCCTTTTCATAGTCGTGGATTAGTCTAGAGATGCTGCTCCAGTAGATCCTGGTTATCGCGTGTAACCAAGTATTCGATAAATTTCATTGACTGTTGTTCAATGCAATCCGGATTCTTTGGATCCAATGTGAAAAACTGCATTTCGGCTCGTATGTCGAGCACGTAGAAATTCGTGCTTTCCTGCTCGCCGACGCGCTATGGTCTCGGCTATTCGAAGGGGTTGGTCGTTGTGACAGAATCGGAGTGAAGAACATAGGCAACTCTCAAACCCTCGAGCTCTTTTGTTTCCTCTTTGAATTCTTTCTTTCCTTTCTTCGGTTTTTTTTTCGTTTTCGTTAGTTTGCGCGTTCAAGCAGCCCCATGATCCAACCCCATTGCCTTTCAACAAATGCAAGCGTTTTTCGACTGCTACCCTAGTCCGTTCCGAATATCGAGACGAGAATCGAAGGAATATCTACCGATCTCAAGCGATAAGATCAACAGATTTCCACGTCTCTAGGAATCATCGATATTTGTAGTATAATTGGCAAATTGATGAATTTCCTATTAGATCTTGAATACGCAATAGGAATTGAAATACGGCGTGGTCCGTTCATATTTTATTCGGGTTACCTGCAGCAGAAAATTGTGTTTTCTTGTATGCATGTATTCAAAGCCGTGCGTACCTGTGCGCTTGGTCCGAATGGAATCTATTGAACTTTAAACACTCTCTTGAGGTACTTTTGTCATTTGTAAAAGTTGAAAAATCCAAAGGCGGATGAAGATTGAGTTTTGCGAATCGTCGAATGCAAAACTGATACCTTTGTGAAATTAGCTTCCCATTATGCAAATTAAAAAAATGAATTTTTCCAAAAATGCGGGGAGCTGTGAATCTGGGCCCCATTTCTGGATATCGCTATTTTTTGCATTTAATCGACAGAATTATTTCTGAAAACTATCAGGAACTCTAGAATTCCTCCGGGAGTAAGCAGAACTAATTTTTTTTATTTACATAATGAGGGGCCAACTTCACAGAGGTGAAACTGACCGTGTTCGAGGAGTTCATGCTATGAAAGCCAAACAAGATTTCAAAGAGAAAAGTGGAATAAGGGATGAAATCGAAAATGTAGTTTCCTTTTGGCGATTCTGAGAGTTGGCGTACGTCTGTAATATTTTACTTTTTATCTTTGCCAGTTTTGTAATATTTCCTTGCAGGCCCCGTATATCACTAGTTATCTATCAGAAAGTGCGCTGGTGAGGGAGAGGGGGAGGGGCAGCGCTTTCAAAGTTAGCCGAAAAGCTGCGAGAGATAAGGGGAAAAAGAAGCTATTTATTGCTAACTCCTCGAACAAAAACCTGAAAATTATCGGGCGTACGTGGTACGTCGTCCAACACATACCGATTCTTGATTTTGCGGATCCCTTAGTTTAAATTTAACTGTGGCCGCAGACGAGATGCAATTATATATATGCCGAAGGAACAGAATCCGTTTTACCATAACGTATAGTTCTGTGCTTATAATCGTATCCGATGTGAATGTAGCGCCTTCCATGCAAATTACGTCGTCGTAATAACATTTCTCCATCACCGCATTATTCGATAAACTAGCGTGAAATTGTAAAATGCAGCTGGCGTCCACATATTGTATAACTATAGGTCTTCTTGCCTTCGGCTCTCATCCTCCCAATCTAGCAGAGTTTTACACGATAAGGAGTATCTAGGGGTCTTCGTGGCGTGTGGGGCTCGTTTCCCGAGCAGCGCGGACGCCTTAATTATAATTCATGAAAATGCCTGCTTGGAACGTAAAATTGCAGGCTCAGGAATTCGGGCATCCTGGCCGAGAATAAAGAACATTTGCCATTGAAATTACTATGCTTCCTGCTACCAGGAAGAGATCGATATTCTTGCGGGTCATCGTGTCGGTTGATTTAGCGCCAAGCGTTTTCATTTTTTCAGTTTCCTTTTCGTTTCTCCTAGAAACTCTGTCTGCGGGCTTACCAATGGGGCACATAGGGCGCAATCTTTGACGTTATAGTTGAGCAGCATGTATCTTGGTTCTCAGATATGCGCGTGGGACGATGTAGTGAGACGAAATGATGTAATGACGAATGGTACGGGAGACGGGCAGCATTTTATCTGGAAACCGAAAAGAAGCTGGAACTCTCTGTATAGAGGAAGTTCTTAGAATCTACGGGAAAAAATGGAAATCCAGAATGACCGATATCCATGTTATGTGCGCCTTCGTTAAAACGAGATATTTCATTATTTCTGTTGTCATTACTCTCTTCCAGTCGACGGTCGAGTCGCTTTCTTACCCTCTTGCTAAAGTCCTTCGTTCTCCTACGCCCCTGCAACCCGTATTTTTCTTATTCTTCTTTGCCACTCGTCGGTAAGGGTGGAAATGAGGCACGACGAGGGGAGCCTTCAAGAGCCTCGAAGAGGCCTGGACCGACTGGTTCTTGGGGATGGCGTTGTTACCCTAGTGGGTTTTGCCTTCTAGAGAAATGGTGCTCGCGCACTCTCAAAGTACAGGCTGGTAGAAACTGTGGGACGATTTCCTCCCCCGGAAGATGATACATCGCTCGCTTTGACCCTCTCATCCTGGTCGAACGTTCATTGTGGCACTGTGCACATAAAAGTATTCTTGAAAGAGGCAGGTGACGAAAGATTCCGTTCATTAGATTTTTGAAACGTCGACGATCTTTCTTGATTTCACACTTTGTCCAGTCACTTAACATTACCATTCTTAAGGAAATCACAACTAACTCTGAGGTTCAGTCGAACTTCCTGTACATTATTTTTCATCTTGTAATTTTTTAAACGACACTCCGTGAGGCGACGAGCTAGTTGGCTGCCATTAAAAAGTTTATGCTGGGAGAGATAGGCCGTCGTCGGTGTGCAGCAGCATCCCTTTACTTGCAGCCAAGGGTAGGATCCATCTATATTTCAGGAGGATTCGTGCGAGTGAAGGTCTGACCTATCTTCGCGCGAGGCCAGCATTATTACTCCGTGCTGTGCTCCGGGGTTGCGACGATGACGAGCTTTGAGAAGCTTTCACGATGAGAAACGCGTTGGAAGCGAAGAGCCGAGATGATCGAGGCTTTTCGGATCGATATAATACACAGCCTGATCTACATCCTCTCAGTAAATTCTTAAGGAACGTCCGTCGATAATTCCTCGGTTCACTTTATGAAGAGTCCGGAGTACTTATTATGATGTCATTGGAAGCTTTCCTTATGTGCCTGAATATCGCACCTGGTACCTCAGCGTGGACTAGATGTTGATGCGGCTCGATCAGCGTGCTCTCTTCGACCCAGTCTCTCTCTTTCTCTGTAGTATAGATTCTTCTCGATCCATGTTTCTCGTAGAAGCTCTTAGGATACGTCGTTACCTACTCGTAGCCGTTGTGCGCCTATCGGAGTTCTTGAATACTTGATGTGTAGCGCTCAACACACGTTGCTACGTGACAGGGCTACACGTCGGGCACAGTCGCTCCATCAATTTTACATAGCGAGCTTTAGACTATAAGTACAGCCGCGAAAGCTTCGACGACATGCGAAGCTCTTTGTTGGCTCTCCAAGCATGGCAGCGTGTTCACGAATCCCAAAACCACAAGTTCATTGTTACACGCGCTTTCCACCCCTCCCGACTGGTCCATAGTTTGGATACGCGAGGTGGCTCGAACTTCGATATTATTTGTTAAACTAGGCAGCGGTATGTATATCTTTATCATCTTTCTTCAAAGATCTTCGCATAAGACTTGGATATATCTTGCTATGGTCCCGGGAGATTTGATACGATTTTGACTCTTCGCTTGGAAGTATCGTAGCAACATGGAAGCGAGCAAATGGGGGTCTGAAGTCGTTCGAAAGAAGTTTCCTTTACTTATAAAATACTCTGTGGTGTCGTGAAGAGTCTAGTATATTTTACCAGTATTAATTCTCAATTCAATTCTCAATTCATTCTCAAACAAGTCTCTCAATGTGTCTCAATGACGCGTGCATCCACTGGAACCATCTCCTTGGAGCATCGGTTTTAAGTTAAAATTTCCATACTGTTATCGATGGCATAGTACTGATTTCTCTATGGTTCTGTCATTTACCTCTACCGATATGAGAGACGAAATATCGTCGATGAACGATCGACTGACAGAGATCGAACTCGATGAGATTAGCGTTTGTCATACCCGTAGTAGCAAGGGTCCAGGATCCTCGGGTAAACAAAATTTGTCTTCGATTCGTATAAAAAGGACGTTAGCTAGTATCCTCATCAAGCTGTCTCTTCGAGCTTTTCTAGAGATCCTCGTGAACGTGAGATTTTTCCAAGTCTGTGACGAACAGCTCCGCCGACTGTAAACAGCCATCCACTCAACTTCCAAGTCAGCTGGTTCAAGTCCGTAGATTTTGCGAATGCGTGTCCCTTTTAATCTCTCTAATGGTCTTTTCGCATACTCCGACTTAATGTTTGCTGTAATTCGTTCGAGGTTGTACTCCCGATGGATACGTATTTTGGAAATCTGTTATACACTGCCGAATCCTTTGACGTATTTTCGGTCCCTCCTTCTCCGGTCCCTTATTTTGAAATTTGTCAAATTTTTAATCGCTTCCAAGAATCTCCCAAGACTCCGCGTTGTCGGCGCATGGACTACACTAGATGGAAATTTAAATAATTATTCATTTTCACGGCGATAAAATTAAAATACAAATCGAGCCACGACTCCGCCGCACTGGAGAGATGTAATCCATGAATTAAGGAGCAGCCCCACCGCGCCCACGCGAAAATCCTCCCTCCGTCGAGGATATAAATTGTTTTAACGCTGCTCTGATGCGATTAGACGAGGTTGGCTGCTCCCTCCCGCTTCTGCAAGCTGAAATGAGAGATACCACTATTAAATAAAGGATTTGGTGCCACCGGTAGCAGATGCCTTTCGCTCATGGTCCCTCAAATAGTATTTGCATAGAGAGCTTTGGCACAGGGTCCACGAGAGGATTTAACTTTCTCCAGGATCTGGCGAACCATAAAACATATATATTTAGTGGGTCACTGGGTAGATCCTTGCGCAATATGCTACACGATACTGACTGCTCATGCCAATTGATATTGGATCTTCTTGGAAACCATTTTTACTTATACCTCTGTACAAGCTAGAGTAATTTTTGAAATCCTCTCGGAATCTCCTGATTCTGAATGAAGCATGCATCATGTATACTCTATTCATTTAGGAAATCCTTTTGGTTCCACGGGAGTTTTGAAGGACTCGAGGGAATCGAATGCCCCGCTAAGGATTAGAAGGAAAGAGTTTCGGGAGACTCGGTTCCGTTCCCCTTAGAGAAAGAGGATATGTAATGGAAGAGAATCGAGAAAAATTCCCTGCCAAGAAATTCGACGAGGGTTGGGGGGGGGGGGAGGAAAGGAGGGAAGATCTTTGCCCAAGAGAGAATTCTGATGATACTGGTACCAGGCTGGCGTAGTGCGTGACATTTCCTGGTAATACTGGACATTTCAATGGGCTCTCTTGCAAGCAAGCCGCGTCGTCACTTCCCCACGGAAAGTTCTCGTAATCCAAACGACACTCGGCGTAAAGTATGATGACACGACGATCGAGTCTGGGGTTGGAGCGGACCGTTGGCTCAGGGATAATGGCGAAATTAGGAAAACAGTTTGGTCGTGCGGGTGTGTCTAGATGACTCTACGCTTGGGAGAGACCAGTCTTTTTTCCCGCAAGAACCAAGAGACCACCGAAAATGTAAATGCCCGCTTGAGAGAATCACTCAGCCTCACGAGAAAATTAACTTTGAAAAATGTCTTCGTCACGGTTACACGACGAACAGAGACGTCAGTGAGTGAAAAGACAGGAGGAAGGTCCTCTTCTTACTCTTCTCCTCGTCGTCCCTTCAGCTACCTTTACCCGAGGCATTACGACAGTCTTACACTGCGTCAGAATTCATTTCAATGAATTTGCATTCCAATAAGAGCCTCTCTGTACCTCCCTCTCGGTTCTTGGACCTCATCCATGTTCGTCCTCTCTCCCTCCGTCTCTCTCGCTCTCTCTCCCTCTGTTTCGCTCTATCAGCTCCCATTTCATAAAGAAGACGTCGAGTAAGAAGGAAGACAAGCAAAGAGGTTAACGGGAGCGTTAAATCGATTTTTTGATGATTTTTATTTAATCGCAGTTAATTATAACAGGAAGGCATTAGCATAATATTTTCATAACTCGCGAGGGGAGTCGAGCCCGGAAGAATTAATACGCTTAAGGAAATTGGGCCGTATTAGCTCCCACGATATTTGCACGATAGAGTCATCCCGTTAGAGACAAATATCACGAGGGTTGCCACCCTTAACAGCATGCTTAACTGGAGATACATGTCAATCCCGAAACTTTGGATTCTTATCATCTCTCTGGGAAGCACTAGAAATAATTTCCAAAATCGTGCTTGCTCCTTATCAATCAATCCTTCGTGCACTGGCCATTGCACTTTGAAATAAGACCCGCATGTTTAATTATTTTATCTTTGCCCTTAGCGTTGATTCTGCAGCCGATGTGTTAGAAAACACCGCCACAAATAATTGAAACGTGCGTACGGTCGGCGTATTTACGAAATAACACCGCGAAGCTTTCAATAGTTTCGATTTCGATTCTCCATAATCGGTTTGAGGCTTTCGGAATGGATCGAGCGGCTCCTCCTTTTCGCTTCTTTTCTCACTTTTTCGCATATCCACCCACCTACCGCTTCTATCGCCCTTTCGCAAAGATGCGCTCTCACTCGTGCCCGACTTCTTTGAAAATACTGCATCCATGTCGACGCGTTGACGTCGACGCTTCGGAGGGAGAAAATGCCATTACGAGAACGCGCTTCGAGGAAGCGTCAAACGAACGGAAACACAAAGAGGAACGAACACATAGGGGCCTGAATGGGGGGAGCGTATTCTATTTTACGAGTAGACAGCAGCATCTCTTGAGAAGAGAAAAGGACAGTGAAACGGATACGAAGAAGACAGAGAGTTAAAGTTCCTCCGAGGCAGCGCGATAAAATGTCAGAAGTACGTGGGTCTTGATCGAACAGCGAACACCAGTGTTATTGCGACGTTACGTAAGCACATCGATATCCAATGACAGATTCCAAGTATCATGGCTAACCTTCAATGCATTTAGTATTTCCGAGGTTAAAAGTTTTTCTTTGCCATCAATGGTCTAGCGTAGGTAGATCTAATGTTACTATACTCCAAGAAATGCAGTTAGCGTGGACGTTGAGGCTTTTGTGTCCCATGATCTATTACTTTGTCCAGTTGGTACGTCAGATTTACGAGATTTTGCTATTCGGTTGTCCTTAGGATTCTATTGTCGTATGTAGTGCCGAAATGAAAGAAGCATGAATTTTCTTTGTGCCGAAGGGACGATACAGTTTGTCGAACCACTTCAAGCTGACCTTCCAATTTCTTGCTTTCGCGTTTATACTTTGCCTCTCAAATACATTTCTTAACGCAATCTCATATAATCAATAGCCACACAATTGACTGGACGATTGCCGTTTACTCGTATCTGGCTCTCAGGAATATGTTTTTCCAAGAATATAGCTTGTTTACTTTGTCATCGTCGTTTCGCACGGCATAATACTCTCTTTGTATGGCGTTTCTATCTCTACGCAAGAGACGAATGAAACACCAAAGGGAGAAGCGGTCGAATGTTTGATGCTAATTTGGTCTGCATTCGCGTAGCTTAAGGAGAAAGGAAGAGGCGGATTCTCCGTAAAGACCATAAAGAGTCGATCAAAAGGCACGAACAAGGAACCTAGATGTCACGTCGAGAAGACAAAAGCCTAGCTGTGCTAATGGTCGAAGGTTGCTTTATTAAGTTAGGAAACCGATTGTCCTAGCAAAACCATCGATAATCGAATCTGGCTGTGAAAATTACGTTTGCTCCTGTTCACTTTCCTAATATACAAACTCAGTGGCCCAAGTTGGTGTATCGTTGATACACAACACGTGGTACCAGCGCCCCCGCCAGGTCCTCCACCGTGAGCTTGATTCTCAAGTATCCGTAGAAGACTGGCAGATTCCGTTCTTTACGACCACAGCGTGTAGCAAGGACGTGGTATAAATTTTTTTTTACGTTCAATTTTTGGTTTACTCTTTCCTATCGGCAGTTGCCTGTGGGATCGATGGGCTTTCAGCTATTCGACCTATTTACTTGGAAATACGCCTATTGATTCTCGGCTTGTGCAATCTGTGTCAGATTTCTTGCCGAGTCGAGCTTCATGAACTTCTTTTTCTCATTTTGCCCACTTTGTCACTCTCGGTATTCTAGCACGAGGGGGCGGTTGCTTCTACGACATTCGGAAGTCTACGAGGCAGCTGGCCAATCTTGCTTCAGGCTGTAACCGCACTCGTGCCAGAGATTATGCTGGTGTAAACATGAGCGATGTGTACTGTGCTTTATGATGAAGGAAGTAAGAGATGAGACGTGAGAGAATATCTCTTCCCTTTCTGTGTTTCCCTTGAACTTTGAACTTGTTTAGCTGATATAGTTTTGCGCGGCGCAAGTAACACACGCGCTCACGATGCTGCTGGACCCGAACGACCGCGTAAGGCTATTGGAGTATACGAAATATTTCACAAGGATCCGGAATGTGGCGGGTAGTTTCCAGGCACAGCTGGGTTTTTCACTTTGCAAAGAGAAAAATTCGCAGAACAGCAGTTCGGTTAAAGATATGAGCTACGATCTGCAGCCCCTCGGACGGTGGGAAACGTTTTGTATCTATATCGTGGGGTGAATCGGGGTTAACCTAGACAGCGGTGGCGACCTCCTCCTCCTCATAGATGGGAATCAATTTTCCATATGTTATCGGTGCCAATTGAAAGTACATTTGTCAGAAGAGGGTGTAATTCAATACGGTATCTCATCCCCACTGTATTCCGTTCTTTCGTTTTTACTTTCTTTCAGGTAGAACTTTTCCGGATTCTCCCTGCTTTCTCTTTGAATCGTCAACCCCTTTTTCGGAAGCTCGTCTGCGTAAAAGAAAAGACTTTTTATTCCATCTCGTATAGCTCATGCTTTTTCTCGCAAGATTATAAAGGTGTTAAGCCAGGCTGCCTAGAAAAGGATAAAGTTGCAAGGTATTTTTTTTTAATGAAAGCCCAGATCTCCCATTCCGTTATCATGTAAAATGCGTCCGGTTGAATTCTGGATGTTTGCGAACTTTTTTTTCTTTTTCTCACCAATTTATAAATACAAATTTTCATATAGAGCATCAGCCGATGATCATCGCTGTATCCCATTTGGATTGTGGTTGATAGGCTCTGTTGCTTATTACCGAGCTTCGTTCAAAGCTACGGATTTTCGATTGTTACGAGAGGTCAAGACTTGGCTTTTGTGCTCTCTAATTGAACGCAGTGCGGAAGTCAGTACTGCGAAAGTTCTTTTTTTTTTAAATACCGTGCCTTGCATAAAGAGCCGAGGCAACTTTTTGCCTACTTTTATCTTCTGATTCAATCATTATTATATTTCGTCCAACGGTATCGCCTCATCCTCTTCACTTCGTTTTCTCGCCTTGTACTCCACTTTCAACGTTCATTCTCTCTTATCTTGGCAGTGGTTTTTCGCAAAGAATAACTCATTTTACTTATAGCCCTCCCTTCCCATGTCCTCTTTGTACACCAGCTCTCTTCCAGCTCTTCTCCAGATCTCCTCTCTGCTCATCATGCTCAACTCTTTTTGTGCGAACAACGCTCCTCTCTTTTCTCTCTTTATTAAGTAGCTACGGTCAATATCGCGGGATGGATAACGAAACGGGCGTGTCGTCCTCAATCTTCCACCTTCCTTTCTCCACTTTTTTTGCTCTTTTCACTTTTTTTATTACACCCTCAGGCAAGCAAAGACTCCGACTCGAACCTTGATAAGGTCTGGGCTGGATATTATATCCATAAATTCACGTCCATTAAGCTAGTCTCCCTCAGCATTATCGAACATGTAGGATGTTTTTATAAGAGTCTAGCATGAGAAATACAGCACAGCCAAGTTTATTATTACGGTGCTATGTTCGGCCACTCGGCTAACGATTGCATCCTGAGATAGTGCAACGAAGGACGTTAGTCCAGCATCGTCTTTTGCGTTGAGCATTAGTGCTTTCTCTATGAAAAACATTTGTATTACCTACTGAAGTCGGCCTTTAAGATTTGCGTCGCGTCTCCTGAAGATATCGGGAATAATCAACTGTCTCGGTATAAAATTCACTTGGGATATTTCGCTCTTCGTGAAATCCTGGAAAGTCTATAGGATCACCCAGGAGAGGCGAATCCCAAGTGACATGCGCGGTCGTTTTAAATATGAGAAAGCACTAAGAGCCGCTATGACTATATCATGAGCACTCAATAAGACTCATATGCATTTCTGAGAATTCAGGGAAACTTAATCTCTGGCAGGTTTGCAACTAGCGGTTTACATTTTCCTCGTGCATTTTGATACTGCTACATAGTTCCTGCCTGTCGCCTTGTCCGGGAAGGGGGGGTCTGCATGCTCCCTCCACCGTCCACGGGCTCTAATGTTTGCATAATGATTACCAGAGGTCGTATTTAATCATATACAGCGTCTATACAGCCAGCTGAATGTGGTCTTTGACGGCGAACAATTGGCTCGCGACAAATGAAACGTAGGAAAACACGTGCCCTTTGTCGAGTCTTTAATTATTGCCACTTGCAAAAATTCATGAAGTTTTTCTCATTATGTACGTACAACGCCTTGATCCTCGGGATTGCCGTAGTCGTCATCGGGCGAAAGAAATTTTGCCAATCTGGCGCCGCATCCCGTTGCTCGCAATGTAAATTCGAACTGTCCGCTACAAAGCATTACGAAGGATCAAGACTGGGAAGTGGAAAATCTTTTTGCTGTCCAAAGACGGTGACGTTGGCGGGCTAACCGTCAACGTCGAGAACTTTATGAAAATCGGAGAAATCGTGATTTACTTCGTATAAGTAAAAAAATGTTTGACGTATGTGTGGCTGAAGCTTTAGCAGCCAGTCAACTCCGAGAGCCGTATTAATATTGGATAAGTTGGGTCGCTCCGAGTTTACACTAAATGAATTATATATATACTTAATCATCAGCCTACACGTGAATACCTAAGACGTAAATTTTATGGTGCTCCATATCGATAATATGTTGGAGATGGAAAAGTACTTTGTTGGATTTTTGGCAAATGAAACATTAACATCCTCTGTCATACTATACTATTCATGCGTAAGCTTAGACGTTACCTCCTTGTCTATTAGTGTACCTGCGAGCAGCAGTATCCATTAGCGTAATTTATGGCTTGAAATAGAATTTTTTCTTCGCGAACATATACACAAAACTTACCAACAGATCGATAACTCAAAGGGATACCAAGTACTAAACCAGTTGTTTTTAACCAGTCTCACAGTCCATCTACGAGTTAACTTATAATTATTACCGTTTCTCTATCAATCGATTCATTTGGTAAACGAAATTGAATTAAAGTTAGAGACCGCCACCACGTGGTATAATTCTTCTTATTCCCTCCTGGTTCCCACTGCTCCCTCTTTTCGTTCGCTTTCTTCATTTCGAAGAAAGACGAAGCATGGTCCCGAATGCGTAGCTCACGAGGTTTCTTCGTTTTGCCAAGGGAACTCGAATGAGGATGCTGATGCTCATACGTTACTATAATTTATGATATAGTTTGCTAAGGTTAAGCCCACTATCGTATGCCAAGTTAAATCTCGTGCACAAACACACCAGCGGGACTTTAGTAGCACAGTGTAGTAGCAGCTTCCATGCTCAGCCATTCCTCTTAGTGGGTTCGAGAGGTTGGATGCTGGAGCTCAACTGTGCCATTGAAACTATAGCTGCGTGGTAAACTATCGAAATTGGCTAAACGGCCCTCGTTAGTACAAATAGAGCGCATTATATGAGCCCATTGCTAATGAGCCGAATTCGATAGCGGTTACCAATTATGTGCTTGGATCTCATCCCCGTGAGAGTAACTCTCGGTGAACAGTAATAATCATTAGAAATTTATTCGATTGATCATCCTGGGATCAAGCGAAAATTCTGTCAATTTCGAAAACTTTCCTTCGACCAAGGATAGAGACTTTGTGGGAGGGAAAAAACGATCGATTTTAATATCCGCAGAGACATTATTAAACTTTCGGGAAGAAAGAATTTCTTTAATATTCCTGTGTTTAACGCGATTAACGCTTCCCTGAGAACGGCAACGAGCTCACGCGGCTGGCAGGCAGGGTGCGTTGAAACGTGCCAAGGAGCAGAAATATCAACGATTAATATTCAAAGGATTCCTCCTTGAAATTTGAGCAGCAATTCGGGCAGCCCTTCTTTCAAGCTTGGGTACACACACAAGTGAGTGCCCTCGAAATTCACCCGACATCACTTTTCGCTTGGAACTTTATAATTAAAAATCAATTAGCCCGCTAGGAGCGAGTGGACGCCAAATTCACGGAATTTGATCGGCTCCGTTTCGGAAATATATTCTTCAATTAAATTATATCGCATCTACGTGAAAGTCTCGGGCAGACCGTCGAATAGTAGTCAGTTGGTAATTAAGAATTTTAAAACAGTAGTGTTAAAACAGTATAATGAAATTTTGTACAAAAAGAATATTAAATGAACGATTGCTTTCGTTTATTTCATTCGGATTACTTTAGCGTATTTTTTGGTTAATTCCCATTCAATCGCAAGTATTATAAGTGCATGCTTCATTGCATTAAGAAATATGCAAGAGTTAATGGCAGAATAATAAAAAGGCGTCGAGAGTGACGAGACCTGACTGAGGTCGAAGTTTGGCAACGTTTTGAATACGAAATCTTTCCAACAACAAATATACATCCATGCAAACTGCCGTCTCAGCTTGGTGCATCGATCGATCAGCCTTTTTTTTGGACTGTTTCAAGAAACCTAATGTAGTTGTGCAACGTCGTTAGACTAATCTTTGCCGAGTTTCCTCGTCCTAGCTAGTACCTCAGTTGTCTTCTAGTAAGTCAATCAGGTAGAGAAAGAGAGAGAGAGAAAGCAAATTCATTTACTCCATACAATGATGCCTACATCCGCAGAGGCTTTCAATCGTAAAGCTGTTAACTGTAACGACCAAGCCAGAGACGTGCTGGAAGTAAATTCAAGCGTCTGTCGTTGATATACCTCAGTCGAGTTCTACATTGGACGTTAGACGGAATGTAATAGAGGTCTTGGCGTGTGTCCAGCCGGTCAAACTGTCAGCGCAGTTAGAGTGTGTGTTCGCGGGCTAGATAGAGAGAGAGAGAGAGAAAGGCAGGACATGCCTGGATAGCATTAGGTATGATCCTGCATGTGTGCACAGCTATTGTGTATATGTGGGCAGTCCTCTATTGCAGATGGATGCAGTACCAGATAATACCCACCTAGTGGAATCGTATAGGCGCTTGTGTCCATCAAAGTGGATACCGTGCGTATATCGAACAGCGAAACTTTGCGTAATTAGCTTGAACAGCTCCCATGCAGATTCACTTTATCTGTAGTTTTTTTACTTATGAAAACCTAGCACCCGACTTAAAAATATTTTAATTTTCAAAACGCGATTCGATTGTACACCATTTACATCTCTTTGTATCACTTTGATTTTCGTTTGTACCTCAAAGAGTACGGAGATGCACAGGATATTCAAAATTCGCTAAGAGGATAACTTCGTCATTTTTTGAGCTAGTTTAAATCTGCAAAGGGAAACTGCAAGAGGTATGGAGATTCGGGATATTTTTTTCCTGCTAGAGATGCAATTTGCTCTAAGCAGTACTTAATAGAAATTTCGCGTCAAATCGATTTATTCGGTCCATCCTCTCCATGCTGCGTAACTTTACCGATGTTTCACACTAGGCGACACATGAAATAGTCTAACGTCAAACGTATCGCCGATGTCAGGCCAAATAACAAGAAAGTTTGGTCGTCGAAAAATCGTTGAATATTCGAGATTCTGCGAGAGAAATTCTAGAATCCAGGAAGACGCCTAAGCGACTTTGCCGGAGGTGCTATTGGTCGAATATTCGCGTTAGAGTGCCGCCGGGTCCTATGTTTGGAATCTCTGAAACGCAAACCTAATTCTACCATAGGGGAATCCATCGGCGATTGAGTAAACTACGGGACTGGTCCCTGCTTCTCTGTTCCTCTTTCCATGCTCCATGCTGCGGAACTACGTGCCCGACAGGACGAAAATCGACAGAGGGGTTATTTAATTTTCGTTTTGAAGCTGACTTGGCACTGTGAATGGCTGATTCGCGGATTGCATCTCCTCCTTCCGTTCTCAATTTTTCTTTCTCCTTTTGCACCTCCTGCTCCACCCTTATCTCTCTTCAATGCTCTCTTTGGCTTCGCGGGATTATCGGTACTGAAGGTATCTTTGAATTCACCTCCTTGAATACAGCTAGTTAAACTCTTGCACCCAAATGAGTGCTTGCTAAAATCTACTGCACTAAAAAGATCGGATCCGCTAACGCGATTTCTTAAGAACTAGAGAAACTCTGCGAGTGGACTCATCTTTTCTGTCCAACAATTTAATCTTCGGAAGAAAAAGAGGCCGATTCCTCTCTTTGACACTCGTAAGGGAGGTTAGGTGTACCTGCGTGAAGCAGCCGTGACAAATGAAAATTCTAGATAGCAAAAAGTCCATTAGTCGATTCTATGGGTTTTTTTTTTTTTAGAAATGGTCACGTTATCCTTTCATATTTGACGCCCACCGCAGCGTCGTCAAATCAGTTAAGTTTCTCTCATCTTTTCCCACAGTCTTGACGATCCACTGTCAGCTGCACTCTCGATTTAATCTTACTGCATCGACTCGTCACGTTGCCAATTCCCGCAAAACATAATAGAAACGTTTATTGTACCGACGTCACTATCATTCTTGTAGATCCGGATGAACCGCGCATACCTCTTTGTAACGTGAGAATAATGTCATTTGGATGGAGACCAAAGTTTAACACTGGAAGAATATATTAAATACCGCATGAGAATACAGCTCGCTATATTAATTATCAGATTACAACAATCCGATGACCACGAATGGCCGCCTTTCACGTCACTGGTCGCCAATCGTCTATACTTTCGATAATCAATAGTCAGCCAGGGCAGAGTTTCCAGTTATTCGTCATCTATTCACCCTGCGGATAAATGCTTTTCGTTCGCAATAATTGACCAGAGCTGCGGTATTGGTGTTCTTATGCCGCGCATTTATCCACCTTCAGATTCCGTGGCCGATATAGCTCCCTTTGGAGCTTTCATTTTTTTCCACAATTTTCAGGTAAGCAATATAACTTTGGCTTTGTGTGGGGAGCAAACGCAATGGTATGAGTTGTATCCAGCGAATTACAAGGGAATGAGAATACAAGGAAAAAAAGACGGAAATGATTCTACCAGAAAATATACATCGATTCCCTTCTACGTAGAATCACTGTCACACTGCAGATTTCGACCCCTCGACTTCAGCTTGGCCGAGATTCGTTCAGAGCCTTTTGTAACTTTCCCATTATCCAGTGAATAAACGCAATGAACCAAGCCCTCGCACTAACAGCACTAGCAGCAGCAATACCAACACTACGATTGGCAAGCATCACTGGTGGCAACGTTGGTATAGCAGTAACAATACCACTACCACCCTGTGCCACTGGTACTTGAGTACTAATCGATTCTTATCCAGTGGGAAGTCGGAGGTTCGTCACGGGAAAAGCAAAAACAATAGCATAAGAGTATCTCGGTATCTCGAAAGAATCGAATCGCGGGTGGAGGGAAGTATAGGAGATATTCCCATAGATTGTATTTGTGGCATTAGAGACCCGCGTTACCGTCACTCGCGTAAGTAGAGTAGGTCTCACAGTGGTCAGACTGTTTGCCGTGGTCGGACCTCATTCCCCGGAGCAGCGTTACTCAAAGATTTCTTGTCCGCCGCATTGCCAAGATTCTTTCCATTTACGGTTATCTTTACCTCTCACCTGGTCAACGGTCCCTGTGAGGAAATTCACGGGAATGAAAGTGAGGCGTCTCGTATGTTCCTTATTCCTCGTTCCCTACGGCCGTTTTACTCTCCTCATCTCCGTTCTTACTTAGGTCCGTCGGCACATTTGCTTTCAAGGAAAATCAAGATTTGTAGATTCTCGGACATTGCCGGATCGGGAGTATATTCGAATGTACTGCGAGGGGAATTCAATGGTTACATTTTGAAAGTCCTCGTGCGATTGTTGCAGTAATTGTTCTCTGAATATTTCCTAGCTTAAAACTAAGCGCGAATATTGGGTTGAGAGGGCAAGTGCATGTTCGAGCCTTGTTAAGCTAATCCGGCATAAGTATTCGTTACACGGTGCACCTGGTGTACAATAGATCGGAGTCTGGCCAGCTATGTATATGGCGCAGGCAGAATCAGTGGAAATCTTGGCAAATACGAACTTTGCGCTCGTACGCTGAAATTACTGGGCCAGCCCGTATAATAGCAGCAGCGTGCGCTGTGTATTTGTAGTAACAAATTAGCAGGACCATTTAAGTGGTCGATTTAAAAGCATCCTGTTAAACGCACAAAATATTTCTACGGCCCGCCTTTTTAATTAACTGCATAGTCGCGAACATATGAACGTGTAACGGTTTATCAGCGGGATCGTGGGTAGCGGTGATGTAATGCGAGAATTAAATTACTTTTGTCGATTTTAATTAAAAAACCAAACAAAATTTTTAGATACCTCATATCCATGGAAAATAAAAATCCATGAGAGCCAGTCAGTATTCCATTGCTTCAACTCACACATCTAAAGACATCAGTTACGAAATGATGGATTTCTCTTTATCCAAGAAATAACGAAATTCACGAGGCAGTTTTAATTTCCGTATTTGCCAAAGCTTCCTCTTGGGCAAAACTGTGCAGCATTAACTTGAAACAATTCTAATAGAGAGCACTGCAGGTTACGTGACAGCGTGACAGGAAAGTGTCTTCTGTATGGATTGAGGAATAGCAATGGGTCTAAATAGACGTCGGAGGAAAAGGGCTTCGAGATCGATGAAAGGACGTGAGGTTTCCTGTAGACGAATAGAAGAGCTTGAAGACGGAAGCTCTTTTCCTTCCTTCCCTTCATTCTTGCTTTCTTTCATAGCAAACTATAGCGTCATGAGGTATGGATCGCAAGTCCGAGAGAGAAGGAACGAATGTGAAGGAAATGGGGATGGGCTCAGGGATTGGCGCTTACATATGTTCTGAAAAGAACTGCATTGAGCCGTCGAACGGGGAGCGTAAAATTGATCTTAAAGGCAATGAAAAGTGAAAAGAGTCGAGAAAGAAGTCCAACATAAGCCGGTCAGGCTTACCTTAGTCGAGCCGTGGTCTGCCTATGCTCGCACCTTACTATACTGTATCAGCTCCTCTCTTTTCTTCTCTTCTCTTCCATCGAATGTGAAGGGAGCGAAGCGACCAAGATCAATCTGGGAGACGCGAGACGAACCCTGGTGCACTTCAACCCACACGACTTAATAATGCATCATCTTAGGGAACGTCGTTTCACCTACGCAAACCTAAGCAGCATTTGGCGTCTACAATTTGCAAATCCTTGGACTCTGTTGAAGAAGGCTCGTTAACGTACTACGTATACTATTTACTCCTTTGCAAACCTCTTTGGCATTTCTGTGTGCTCTGTTTCTACGTGTAAAACTCTGTCCGAGGTTGCCTATGTGCTGCGTATGTGTTTTTTTTGACAGCACGTAGGCAAAACAATCTTTGGAAAATCACACGTGGTTTTCCATAAAATAACGTACATATGTGCTTAAGCTGAATAATAAAATGTATTTAGTGCAAAACCATGTGTATGCATACTTTTTAACAAAAACACTTTATGCAGTGCCACGTGCACCCTGATAGAGACGTGATTGCTTTCGATCTTTTATAGTGGGTGTAAAATTTAATTGTCGGCCTTTTTTTCAAAATTTTGATGTTTACAAAAACAAAGAAGAAACGAACATTTACATAACCTTCAGAACAATCCCCATTACTTTCTAGATATTTTCGCCATCTCTCAGGCAACTGTCGAATCACGTTTCGAAAAAAAAGCGTGATTTTTTTTCTGAAGATTGAGATTTCCATTCTCAGACCCTTGGAACCACTTTTTTTCACGTACCATAAGAGACAGCATTTTCACCTAAGGTGAAACACATCGTTTTCTTAGCCCCTGCAGCATTTTTCCTCGCTGGTAATACGAAAAACAGGCGGTGCTTAAAATGTTGCTCTTTGAATGACATGGCTTTCACTATGTTTTTTGACGTTATATCTAAAACACTGTCAAATATTCAAAGCTTAAGGATGACGCTTTAAGGTTACCCTACGGCGGGAAAAAAATTCAAATTTGAATAGGTGCCGTCATTTTTTAAATTTGGGGATCGAGAATTAATTTTTATATCTAATATATGGAGCATCGGGTTGCATGTAGGATTTTCTGACTTAATAGTAGTTAAGAGTGATAGCGCGAGTTTGACCCTATTGACGACGTAGAATAAAAGCTATTAAAAGAAGTACTTTCAACTGTCAGAATTAACTGCACAGTAAGAATATGAACCTGTTGCTTCTTTGCTAATTGCGAATCTCTCCAGTGGGAGTAAGAAGGGCCCTGCGATTTTTACGCAATAGTTTTCGGCAAAGCGCTGACTTTCCTTTTCAGTTGCCGCAACTTCGGGGCAATCGAGGGTGATTTTAATACAAGAGTTTTATGGTGTTTGAACAAATCCTCAAGTAATTCTTGGACACGGTTAGTTCTGGTAGAGTCACTCAAGGAGACTCCTGCCAAATGCTGGAGCATCTTTAAGGGAGTCGGTCAAAGGGCGAAGGCAAACTTTGTGTCAAAGGAGTTTATGAAGTTGTCACTTCCATCGCATCCTACTGAATCATTCCTGGACCTTTCTCTCTTTTTCTCTCTCTGATTTAGCAAGAAGATCCTCGATACTGTGTGAAATATCAATGACGGCGATTTTGGAATTCCATTGTCGAAGAAAAAAAGCCTCGCTTGGTGGTGTTTAGTAATCGTAAAGCTGAGCTCAAATACAGAATTTCGGGCTGCGGTTTTACAAGCGTAGATCGTGTTTTTTTATGCTCGCATCGGCTTCATGTTCACTTTATGTTCTCGTTCAAGAATTTTGCGCTGACATAATGATCTTTACATTCCAGAAAACTGTAATGTGCTTGAGATTAGCTAAAAATTCCAGCGGCCTTACATTTACTCTCCTTCTCCGCAGTGTTTGTACCACGCTTATTATTTTTTATCAGGCTCGTGTAACACCCAGAAAATTAATTATACTTCATTGATACTGTTACTGAGGTACGAGTCCCCATATGCACTGAATGCATAGCTTATATTCATTTTATACCAACAAGAGGAAATGCCTGTTTTCTCAGTCTCAGTTATCAGCGTCCCCACTGAATTATGTATGGCTCACAGTCGGTGAACCGCGCTGCCGAATGTCGCCAGTTGTATAAGCTACAATGAATTCCAGCTGATAGGTCCCTTACCAGCTTCCTTATTCTCAAACTTTTCCGGTTGCACAACCTACTAAAGTGCACTCTTGATCGGTAGAATATTCGTTTTGCCGCGAACCAAATTGGAAGGTTCAGCCGTGATAAGGGGGAGGTCTCTAATCTGGTATTCCGGCTTAAAATTTGTGCGAAAAAGTCGTTTCCCAATTGAGGGACTATTTTTTGGCAAAGTTCCATAGAACTATAGACAATTAAAATAAAGATAATGTAGTTCACTCTGGTTCCCCATTCTGGCGCTTCTATTCCCTTTCACCACTACTATCCTGAGGCATGAGGCTGAGTGTCCCCTTTTCACAGAGAGCAGGCACTCAATGCGTGTATCATGCATATGTATGGAAACATAACATGAAAACGCCGGAAAAATGGTGGCAGCCCTCCGAAAAGTAAATTTCAAAACATTGTTTTTACAAAATTAAATTTTCCTCTGGATGGACTTTGGTGATGGACGTACCAAGCGGCGAGGTGAAAATGAATGCTATTTGCATGAGAAAAATCGAATTTTACTTTACTTTTTTTCTGCTGTAACTTTATTTTATTATACATTCTCATTGTATACTCTCACTCGTACAACTGGTGTCTCTTTGTGCTAACAATACAATCGAATTATCGTTCAAATGATGCCTTATCTTAGAAATCGATGATCCTTGCAAGCCCACGAGATCGAACTCAATGATTGTTAATGAAAAATTTTCGTGAACTTCGCCAAAGCTGTTGCTCATTAACTTATGAGTATACATCGAAGTCCAATATTTTCACCGATTCGATAGGCATCTCGAAGCTGACGTATAATTCCCCGAGACTGGCCTAGCAATAGGTAGCAATAAAAAATGGAATATTCCTGATAATTTGCTTATTAACTGAATTAATCACGGTATCCCGGCGCCTTTATTCAGATGGAACTTAATCATTTTCCCGCGTCAATGCGATCCAATAGAGATACGCACCGAAACCTCATTGTTTCGCAAAACGCGAGCACGACGTCCCATTAATTCACAGGTAGCAGAAGCACCTTGGTCGACGCTCAGGCAGATTTATGAATATGCGGCGGTACGAATAGTGAAGTATAGTCTAGCCTGGTTATTACGTTTGCCTCTGGAAGCTTCAACAGCCGCTAAGGACAGAGAGAAATTTCAGTATTAGCGTGAGAGAGAAGTGATTCGGAGCGCTAGAGAGAAAAATTGAGAAGAGTGAAAATAACGAGGAGCTCGTTTCGCATATTCGACAATGTCAAGTGGGATTCGAAATGGTACACAGATGTACAGATGCGGAATTACAGAAACAAATTATTTGAAAGAATTTCTAATTCCATTTTATATTTTGTGCTATACGATTGACGACAAAGAATCCTAACAGCGACCCATTTCAGATTTCTCATTCTAGCGTTTGACAGGTGTCTAGAAATTCAAGGACATCTCATTTTTCTTGACTGGATGCATCTCGTTCCTATAATACATGTGAGAGATACTTGCTCATGGAAAGAACACAGTTTATACTTAAGAAGATCTGCTGCATTATAGAGTCGGCGACTAGAAGTTTAATCGGCGGTTGGGATGGAAAGGCTACTTCCATCTTAGCCAATCGAGATTAGAAGAAGACGACTCCTGGGAGTCGTAGAAACACGTGGGTCAGACCAATAGAAGCAGAGTACGTAGGAGAATGGTGAGAGGGAACTCGTGGAAGGAAGAGTAGATCGAGTAAAGATGGTGAAGGGCAGCAATTCCATCTGTACTGAATTGTGAGCGAGAGTCGTAAAAGCGTATTCCGGAAAGAGGACGAGAGAGAAAGCAAGAGAGAGTTTAACGAGAGTCCAAGGAGAATGGGTGAACTGTGGATACGGAGAAAGACAATGAAAATAGAAGAGAGTACGCAGAGGATTATAAAATCAGAAAAAGATCCGGCGTTTGAGATTTTCATTGCAGAGCACGATCATTCGTAATTTTGACACCATTACCTTTGGTGCCGAGGGCGTGTAATTACAGCGTGTTAGTATCCTGAGTGAACCTAGCCAACTGAGTTATGCTAAGGCGCTCACGGGAGTACTTAGCGGTAGGCAGGAGACCTAACATAACTTTAACCGGTGGGTCTTGTTAATTAGAAGGCGTCAGGTTCGCGTCCCGGTCTGATCCCATAGACCACCGGTAACTGCTTCCTATGTCTACCAACCGTCAGAACAAATATGCGCTGTGCTGTCCTCGAGCAGCCCAAAGTAAAATGACACCTTCCTAAACTAGGCACAGACGCTAGATTATACTCGGAAATCATGTCCGTCGCAAAATCATTTGATGGCCTCTCGAGCCATTGCCTTTCCTGCCTTTCCAGATGATCTTTCGTTGATCCTTTCCCAAAGTCATCCAAGTGCCTCTTGACGGCTGATATCTACGGGCCAAGTCATACAACGCGTCCTTATCGTGAATTATCGGTAGGTGTAGGCTTAGCAGTTTGCTCTCCGAGCCGGAATTCAGTGTGGATGAATCGAGTCTTTCTCGCCTCTCGACGCCTTGTTAATAGGAAACCTTCCTCCGATCGAACAGCAGCCATTCTCTTTTAAAAGCAATGGTGCGGGAGAAACGCTTACGTGGTCGCCATAGATGGAAATACTCAAAACCGAATGGAGGCTAAATCGATTTTACGGAAGTCGCGCACGACACTCACGCTATATTGCTCAGTCGAATAGACGAAGTTACGGCGTATTAGGGTACTTCGTGGAATGCATTGGAGATACGCAGTGAGTTTTTTGAATTGCGCAACTCACACAGAATCACCATCCAGTCGCATCAGTTGACCTGGGATCTGTATTCTTTGCAGAAAGAGAGAAAGGGAGAGAGAGAGTCAGTATTGGTGTTTGTGGCAGAAGGAAGAAAAAACGGAGACAGGGGAAGGCATTAAGGTGGAAAGGTGAAAAGGTAGATAGGACCGAAGCCTTGGAAGATCTGGATTCGTGGGATATGCTGAGTTCACAGAAATAGAGGACATCGTGCCTTTCATGAATGTGGATAAAGGTCAGCATATAGTTCGTGTATGTCCTGGATGCGCCGGATATTTCGGAGTAACGTTGATCGACGTGGATATCGACTGGCGCTATTTCACCCCTAACCTCTCAAATTCGGATTCTCTGAAAATTGATCCTGCCCACGGATTCGCCGAATTGTCTGTTGCTATTGCTAGCATTTATGACCGAGAATTAGGCACCGTCGTCTGCGCGAACCATCATTACCATTACTCATAATCATAATCCCTGTCGTCTGTGGTTACTATAATTGCATCGTGTCCAATATAGATTATATATTACATATAATTGTAGTCCTGACGTTTTCTTAGTAATCGTACTCGTTTGGTGTACAATTATCCTCCGATCAATCATCAATAAAATCATCAATGACGCTGATCAAATTGATCTTTTTATTATCTAGATTCTCCCGTTCGTCCTGTAAAAAGAGAGAGAGAGCAAACTCAAATTTACTAGATCGCTAAGTTTTTTAAACGTAACTTATTGCCTTGAATCTTCGAAAGTTAAATTCGAGAATATAAGTTTTATAGTTTCGAACTTGCTATAATTACACCTCAGTGAGCGCGACAGTCATACATAGCAAGATGTCTATAAAAACTGTAGTATTATTCGCAAACTCTGAAGAGAATCATCCTTGGATTTATTTCACAGAATGAGTCAATATTCATTCCAGTAGCTTCGGTTGATTGAAATTCAGAGTCGAAAGATTGTGTCGTACTATACCTCAGGATGATCTCAAAACGTATAAAACTTGAGCCATTTTTGATTAACCAGCGTTGTTAATTGTTAGTGGATATCCAAAAACAGCGATCACGTCATAGATGTCAAATTCAATTACGGCATTTGAGATGTACATATGTATAACCCTTACACATATATATATAATATATATATATGTATATATGTTGGCAAGTTATACACGGTTGGCGAGGAAGTCCGGAGAACTTCCGTACTTAGGCTCTGAGGCATTCTCCAATAACAGAGATAGGGGTTGCCCTGGAATTTGGTATAAATACGTCCTGGCATCTTCGGCTATATTGCTTTACTATTGGCTGAATGTGCTGAAGAAAAATTCACGGGGCCGCGTTCCAAGTTATGGCGCAGCACCGGTTGACCTAGAGCCACCCATTCCCCTTGTCTCCTGACGCATTTTATCAAGCCCCATCTCTATTCATCCTCGTTTTTGCCGATATAATTATTTGCTCCATCAGTTTTAATCTTCGAATACGAACATTCACAGCCTTTACTCTACTTTCTTTCTCTCTCTTTCTCTCTCTCTCTCTCTCTCTCTCTCTCTCTCTGTCTCTCGCTCTGGCTTCCTTCTATCGTGGTCACTCTCAAGGGCCTAATAAATTATGAGATGCTCCTAAGTAAGGTTGAGGGATTTGGTCGAACATTTTAGCTAGTTCCACGACTGGCCCCGAATCAAAATCCAATTAGGAAAGTTATCGCCAAGGCCGCATGGGTAAGATCGAATTGCTCCGCTGTAAACGGAACCTTATATTAACACAGAATTATCAGCGCTCGGCAAAATCGCTAATATCTCTACGATCGCCTCTCGTGAGATTCTCCCTTTACGCCATATCTTGGATTTACCTTACCTTTACCATTTAGAGTATCCGGATTGTACATGGTAGGTAGGGGTTCTGATACCATGTAAATTGCTAAGAACCAGTGCAGCCCTCAACAATAATCATCTGGTCTTGTGAAGCAAGAACGCGCATAAGAAGTCTTAGCATACAATGTGGTATTGTTCTAGGGTTTTGGTAATTACCGATGCTATCTCCTGGCGACGTAATACTATAGTAGACACTAGTGGAAACGTTGACACTGCCAGAAATATCACCTAATATACCCTAATAAGAGACGCATTAACCTAGCGCCAAAAAACTGTCGAACAAAAAGTTTCATCATTTTTTTCACCCAAGGATCTATGGAGTCTCGGTTCTAGGAAATAAGAGTGGGACAGGCATGAGAGTGGGACAGGCATGAGCCATGGTTATATAACGTTGGCCACCTGGTCGATCTTTAGGTAGGACGGGGCCCGAAAAAGGTGAGAACTCCTATAATGATCGATCACGTCAAATAACCCCTCTCTGAAATCGAAAAATCGGGGCTTTTCCTATGACAGCCTCAAACGGTGGGTCATTTGTTTGAAAAGACTCAAGCGTACCCAGTCTATTCTTATGATGTTGCAAAGGATCAATCGGTATTAGACGTCATCTTTTCAGGAAGTATATTTGGATCTTGCTGGAAGATCTGAAAAAGAAAGATATTAAATTCGATTTCAATTAAAATTCCTTTGACTGATCTATAATCATCTGTTCTTCGAATGAAATCTGATGTGATTGAGAAATTCGTTCAGTTTCTACTTGTACGTCCATGAAACGAATAGACTGTCGTTCGATAAAAGTCCAGAGCACATAATACTGTAACGAAATAGAAATAAGTGTAAAAGAGAAATGGTATATGCCTTGAAAGTATGAAGAAGGGAGCAGAGTGAAGGGCGAATTGTTACGTGCAGACCGCAGTTTCGTGGCTGGCGACCTTAAAGTTTTAATGCGCTGGATAAGCGGCTCGGTAGTACGGATCACAGGCAATTCGCTAAATGTCTGAACGACAAGCAAGCCAATTTTAGTTTGACCGAGTTTGCACGCGTACGCTGCGTTCCTTTGCCAGATATATTGCTGCTTCTGAGACTTGGATTCGCGTTACTCTTGGTCTTATACCTCCTCCGTCGCTTCAACTTCAACTTTAACTCATCTACCTGCTTGTTTCTTTCTAGCTAGAACCTTATCGGTATAAGGATCTTGAGGTACCCGTTAAATACGTATGGAGAAGTTGCTTGCAAGAGCCATTTAGCTAAATTACAAGAGTGAGCTTTGGCGATCTGGCTGAACTCTCGAGTTTCTCGGTACCGAGTTCTCGAATGATCAAGATCCTCGGCTAGCACTACTCATCTCTTTACGCAAGTCCAGTACTTGGGACAGATAAGCAATAAAGCTCTGTGGAGTCTTGTTGTGTCTGACTTTCGTTAAAGAATCCATACTGGATTCTCTTACGCTTTTCTTGTTTTTATCGAATCCTCCCTTGTCTCTTGGTCCAGTATCTCTACGTCCAACTGACGTACCAAGTACCTCGGGAACTTTTGTAATTGTAAAGTAAGCGGAACGACTGTGTCTTTCAAGGGCCAACGCGACATTCGTGCCTCCCAACATAAAGCGTTTTATTTCTACGTGGAAGTCAGGCGATCTATGAAACTGCCTTTACCCACACGACATCCACCGCTAAATATACACTCCGTCCAGTGAAGTGCTCCTAATCGTTATGTGATTCGTGCAACGAGCGCGCGTCGCGTTTTGCATTTATTATAGTCATATGTTTTTTTTGTCGTTCCGTCGGACATAGCTAAATATTAATAAACGCGGAAGAGTCGATAGACTCCATGAACATGATTAATCGACTCTACGGTGCGTTGGTGGTTTTCGGAACTGTTGAATTTTTAATATTAGATTAGCGTCCTTTAGGGGGCGAGATATTTTCGAGCATTGGGGAGAATGATGAAATCCCTAAAGGCTTCTGACAACATATTACGCAGCGGGTTCGTACTCCAGCTATAGACTATAGCTAGGAGAGGAGGACTCGGATGGAATCGATGAAATGCAGAATATCCTCACTGATAGAAATGCATATATAGATCGGTAGATACATGTGCAGACGCACGTGCATACCTATGCAGTGAGATGATTGGATACGGTTATGAGTAATCAAATTGCATATAGCTATGAATGGCTGGACCGACCCATCCACGTACTATTGACTCGCTACAGTTATATCGTTCGCGTTACTCTTGAATAGTTCGTTGCCGATTTACATGCGTTTAAAGCTAAAAAACTCTGTTCGTAGTTTGTATTGTCTCTATTGATTAGCGAAATGTGTATTTCAGCGGTGCGATTTTTTTTTTATTTTCTCATCCCCGACTCTCTCATTTCCCTAGTTTAATTCTCCATCATTTTCAGATTGGCAAGATAGATGCACTATAATCTCAATTTTACCGATATTAATGACGAGGTATCCTGGCAAATCTTTAGTTACGTACTCTACTCGACCGTCCTTTCCCTACGACGTTTTAATTAAAAAAAATTCAATTGATCCTCTTCCCGTCCGGAAGCTACAGAACACTCTGAAAAGCAAGTTTGTTCCCGACGGGCCAAACTTTCGTTCTCAAAAATTATAAGGGGCTTTTAGCGTCACGACTGACGTAGCCTAACGTCTTGTAATAATCGCCCTTAGTGACTCGCACGGGGGCAAAACATTATAAATTATTGTACAAACTTATAAGACCAGAGGGGGAAGAAAAAAAAGAGTCAAGATAGATTGAACGAAGGAGATTCGTAGCGACTGCGTCGGTAATTCTTGAGAGTTGGAGAAATGACAATTTTCACTTTACGTAAAGAAAATTCTGACGAAGCATTTAAGGAAATTCAATGGTTCTAAACGACTTACTAATGTGGATATACTCGCTATTCGGGGTAACAATGGTTTTCGGATGTACGTATTACCATTGTGTTAGTGTGTACACTGTGTTAATGGATGATATTGATGTACGCAGCATGGATGAAGACGTTTTCGCCTCGCAATAGTAACCTTCCTGTCGCGACCGCTCAATAAATGGGTGATGGAGCTAAAGGGTCGGGATGCTAGTGTAATGCAAGAGCATAGCTAATCGAGCCTGTGGTATTAGCTGCAGGGCGATTAGGTGCGTTATCCGACCTCAAACAGCCCGCGACTCAAACTCAAACACTGCTTCGCTAACAGAGCTAAGACGGCATATTACATTACGTCATTAACACGAGGCACGAGGTACGAGCAGCTTGAAAGCTCGCATTTTGCATTGGACGCGGGGCTTTCAGGCTCGGCACACGCAACGCTATTTTTCTTTTTTCTTTCCCTGCAGAGCTTGCGTCATTAAATTACAACTTGTGCACGCTAGCTTCTCCGCGTACCTTGTTGTGTTTTTGTTTTATTCCCGAGCGCCCTTCGGCTTTTATGAGAATTCTATAAACAATCTAGGGGCTGCTGACCACTTGGAAACTCGATTAGAGCACATCGTTGCACGCCAATCGCAGATATTTCTCTTATTATTCTGGGAACGGCGTGGTCGTTGGAAAGAAAAAAAATGTATAAGCTCGGCTTTCGGGTGAACGAGGTTAAAATAATATTTTATGAATTATGAAGAAAAGCGTATTTTTAAAGTGAATACTCGCTCGAAAATACCAGGCTATATTCTGCGGATGGCTAAATGCGGTTTATTGAATTTACGTTTAAAGTGCAACGGAGACTCAATGCCGTAGGAGGGATCTCATAAAGAGATAAAAGAAAGTCTCTACTGGAATTCTCGTAATTCTTGAGACTCGTTGTAAAGTATCTTGTCGTCTTAGGGAATTGAACGGGAATTCTGCTGGGTGCGATGCGAAAGCTTGTGGTCTTCTTTGATGGCTCCTATTTCCTAGCGTATACTCTAATCTCTAGACATTAGGTTAATGTTCTCGAGGGTACTAACTAGCTAACCACGTTAAACGTAGGCCGCGAATATATATACACCCTACTCTGAAATTTCCTCGCATCATGGATAGTAATATTGTATTCCTGTTAATGACCATTGGAAATTCAACGATTACGGCGGGACGGTCGTTCGTCACACGTCGAGACGCAGGGATCAGTTGGCACGTGAGAGCTAGAAAGATTAATTTTTTTTACTTCGATGTAAGCATATTGGGGAGATCTTTGGTAAAAAAAAAGAAAAGCGAAAAGTAAAAAGAAGTACACGAGGAGCGTTAGACGACGAACGACAGAAAATCCTAGTCGTAAACCAGTCTGCAGAATGCCTTTCCGGCAGCGCTGCTTGGGAATGAATCGTTTGTCGGATGGTCGAGAAAAATCAAATGCTGACAATATAAGTCAGAAAGGAGGACGGTCCTCCTGAGAAATGCGTGTCTTGCAAACCGCATTCGGGTCACGCATGCCAAAGGTTTTGCGGATCTTTTCCCGTTGAGGGTCGACGTCGTCGCGACGAAACGGGAAGTCCTGTGGTTGGTTAAGGAATAAAAAAAAAGATAAAAAGGAGGTAGCAGCCACAGCGGTGAAAGTAGCTAATACTCTGTCAGCCCTTCGTCACTCACATCGGCACCTCTGCCTTTAGAGACTCGAGCAACTTCGCCTTATCCGGATTGGAGGGCGAACTCTCGAGATCCAGGGCGTCTCCAAGGGCGTTTCTCTAAAATCGATTTTTTTTCCTTATACAGTCAGCGCAACACTTAACGTAGAGGATCAGATACATTAACTCATTCGCATCCGACAGGCCACTCTGAATAAGAGGAGAGAATTTAATTTTGAATCACAGGAATGCATAGGCACGCATGATGGAGAGACCAATGTATGTTAAACCTTTGAGATTAATTACATAAGTTTAATGCGGGTGATACGTTATCACCCTATTAAAATTATCCCATCTTGGAGAAACTTATTAAAAGTAACTAATGACACGCACTTACCACTGTAAGTAGGATGAGTTTACGTGAAGAATTCACGTAATGTCAAATGAGGTTATGACCCTCAACCAAAGGCGCATCTTCATCAACGTCGTTTCGAGACACGCAAGAGAGTTCCGCGCTTCGCATTTCTTTATGTGGCATCGCGCTACCTTCAAGACGGATGAAGGTGTATCTTCGTTCGATTATCTTGGATCTTTCGATTCGACCCAATCTGTTTCGGGGGGTCGTATTTGACTGTGGGTTCCTTCAGCTGGCCGATGGTCCCTCGTGTGACTCGTTGGATGAGGCATCCAAAGCATCCAAGTCCAAAAAGTTGGGCTAATGAATTCCCAAGAGTGCGAAGACGTTCAAGGAGACGGTGAAGTAGGAAGAATGACGAAGGAAGTTGGAAAAGTGTAAGAGGAGAGAGGGACGAAGGCGTCGCGATGCTAACGGGACGAGATGGTCCTTTGTTTGCTTCCTTCGAATCTCCACGTTCTCTCGTCTCATCCTCGAGTTCCACTTCCACGTCCACTACCATCTTTTCAAGAGGACAGACTCAAACCCCGTGGAAACGCCTCTATTTGAAATGCATTGGCCGTCACGCGGACGACGGCACTGTTTGCCCTGTCAACCGGAGGATAATGGATCGAGGTCGTCGGGCAAGGGTCGACAAAGGTGTTCGCCGTGAGTTAGCTGCAGAAAAATGACTAGAACTCCTTGGAAGATCATGTTAATAAAGCGATCGGTCAACGCTGTTTGCGGCATCGCGACATCGCGTCTCCGGGGTCATCCGACGTTTACTTTGATCTTTAACAAACTTGAGACGAAGATGAAAAATTCCCATCTCCTTTCGACGATGTCTTTGAATTTTCAGAAAAACGCTCTCGGATTTTGAACTCGTTTTCTTTACTTATTTCATTTCCTATTTTTCCTTTTTCTCCTTTTCACGTATTTTTTATTTTTTATTTCTATTTCCTCCTTGCAAGACCTTTGTCCTGTTCTTTCGCACGAACTCCACGGAAAATGGGCTTCCTCTTCTCACGGTTTTCCTCCTAACTCCCCTGAAAGGAATCCTGAGATTTATAAATGTATCGCGCCCCCACGGATCGTTGAGAAATCCGCGAGAAACGCTCTCCTCGGCTTTTCCAAGGCATTCAACCGCTATTCACCTATACACGCTGATGCAAACCTGTAACCATCTAGCACGAAGCTGCTGCGTCCCGGCAAACGTATAATGTATATTCAGGTAGATTTTTTCCTTTTTTCCTTTCCGGTCTCGACCACTGGCAGCTTGATATGCATCCTCCATGATGTCACGTAGGATAAAACTTGGATTCCAGCACCGAGTGTAATTCCAGGTAGAGCATGTGTCTCGCATACGCGAGCACAAACAGGAGACAGCTCGAGCATTTAAAGACATTTATTTAATCGAGCAATTAATTCGCGCCAGCATTCGCAGTAGAAGTACATCGGACTGGGACATTTTAGAATTTCACAAAACCGTATCACTCCTCATAGGAAATTCTACGTGGAAGTCAAAAGTATCAATCAAGATGAGTGTAATAGTTTTCAGTAATGAATTTGACAATTCTGAAATACAAGAGCTGAAACTGAAATAACTTAAAATAGTACAAGAGCGCGTGAAACTAGGAGTGACGATGAGCCGCGGGAGTCCTAGCGGAACTCGTTTTCCTCTGTCTCTCTCATTCTCTCCTGCACTCTCTCATTGTCTCTCATCTATCCACTCCTGCTGAAGCAAACGGACTGAAAACAAGGAGAAGAAACGACAAACTGATCCGATGGCAATTATGTTATTTGATTCCTGTTTTATTTTGGACACCTGGAAGACCATCGGTGCAATGATGGTTCCAGGCTTCTTTCGATTCCGCTAGAAGGGGCGATGCTGACAAATAGTAAGACCACGCGATACCCCGGAGTCCCTTGTATCGCCGTAAATCCGAATTTCAGATGACGTAGTACTTGTCTTGTAAATTCCACAATCGAGTCGATCCAATTCCGAGGTTGTTTTCTTCGTCGAGCCAGTGAAATTCTTTCATTTTGGTCGGAGATAATCCAAGCATATCCGGCAACCGAGAGGATGTTACAATTTATTCTCTGGAATTCGTTTACGAATTGTTTCATTCTCGGTACGGATAATCATTTGCATTATGCGGTAAATTTGCGCAGCTTGAATCAAACTCGTTTGGCAGGTCTCTGTGACCGGAGAATGGTAAATTGAAGAATTTTATCGAAATGTACAATTTGCCGAGCAATAATCACGTGTAATTTAACCCTGTTGATTTCAAAATGCGTATCCTCTGTCCGTAAGCCATAGGCCGCGAGATAACATGTGTTCAGCATATTTTACATGATCGCAGCGTCTACCAAGCAGGGCGTTAGCAGGAATCGTTAAGCTTTTTGTATTTTTTTCTCGCCACAGAGTATATTTCAAGCTTTGCTGCGCGCGCTTTGTGCTTGCGAAGCCAGACGCAGTCAGCCGCAGACAGATTACCAAAAAGGGGTAAAAAGCTCCGTAATCTCCTTGCGGCTTAAAACGTCCACCATTGTGGCAGCGCTCGTTTTCTCAAATCTCACTTGCTCGCTCGTTCGTTTGCCAAACAACTACCCTGCATCCTCCCTTCCTCCCTCCCTTCCTTTCCTCGCGCTTAAATATTTCTATACGGGATCAATCGATTGGTCCCGACTCAAAAACTATATTTTACTTAATAACTTTTGAAAATCATTTCTTCAAATCCATAACACAGCTTCAGAACAAATTCGAGCCTGACGCTGATATAGCGATATCTGATCGGAGAAACACTAGTATTTCGCACCACTAAGGACTGTACATAGAAACAGTTTTCTTATTATCAAAATCTCTGCCGAGAACAGGTACGGTCCATTCTCACTACTCGACCTTTAATTTCCTTTATCTTCTACTATTCGTCAACGACTGATATCAGCGTGAGCTTTCGCATGATTATTCTCGACTGGCAGAGATAGGAATCGTTTAATTTACGCAGTCGTATTCTTTACGATGAAAAGTCAGAGTATTCAGTCGTCAAAATGAAGTCGTAGAAAAAAGAAGAAAAAGTTGGCGAGAACGACTTTTTTCTTTTATTAGTGGAATAAATCGCGCGCAGACAGCAGAAGAAAATTTTTGTCCGACGATCGGATAAGGGAACGTATTTTTATCCGGTCTCTGGAAGGATGTATTATAGCTGCTTAAATTAAGTAATAGAGATGAAGTTAATCGAACGTATTAAGAAAAGAGGTGGATTACGATCGAGGGGTGAAACTGGAGAGATCGCAAGCTCAAAGTTAGTTCGAGCTACTGATGCAGAAGAAGCTGCCCCCGCCCTATACATTATTCATTTCGCGAATGAAGAGCAGTCGAGGATTATTTTCCTTTAGGGATATCAATATGCACGTTTTCAATTATACTGCGATTTCATTCTCTAATCTCAATACTGAGAGTTCTAAGATTGCCGGTCGATGATCGAAGAATGACGTTGAATAAAATTTATTGGACAACCATGTCGGGCGCCAATGACTTGTCCTCTCCGACAGTGGTTCCTTCGTGAGGTGCCGAGACAAACGTTACTTCGATCAGTTATTTTTTCAGCTAATGTTATATATTCCGGAAAATTGTATTGAAAACTGGGATATTTTCCGGTAGTCGATGCTGTCCATAGCTAAGCTGTATTGCTATAAGAAAAAACAGTTGTCTTCGAAATATGGGATAATCGAAGCGCGACCAAACTACTGCAAACAGAGATTCCGACAGAGAGCCTGAGAGCTGTGAATAAATGCAGCTGCAATGGAAGGTGCCAGAATTTATTGTTTCGAGTCGAGGCGTGGTGCAAGTGCGGATACGGCTCTGGGTTGGCGGTGGTGTAGTATTGAAAATATATCTATAGACGACGGTTGAGAATGGAGACCCGGAGAATGGAGAATAGAAGGACATGATGCAGGAGCTTCGGCTCCGTACCATATAACGTGGTCGATCGTAGATTCGCTTTGGCGGGGCAGATGCATTGTTTCTGACTCATAGATTGAGGGGGTCGACTTGTTTTGCGCCGGAAGCTGTATTTTGTTAAGGTTGCGAGCGTAACCTCTTGGCCTAAAATATTCTGGGCCTCTCGACTGCCGACAAGTACTGCAGTCAGCTAAGCCCAAGAATGTCAAGTGTGTTTAAGTTCTCAAAGCTCCAAGTTTCCTCATAATAATGGTTCCCGGGTTCCGTTCCATTCGCTCCCTTTATCCGCGGCTTCGCTATTCAGTTCACTCTATTAATTGTTTTATATTGACAAAGTTTCCACTTTGAATTACGCCTGGAAAACAGACGACGTACCTACCTACCTATACCCCTTGGCTCTCGTTCTACTTGCTTCCTCCTTGATAGTCAGAGAATTATTGATCGATACACCCCGCGTCTCGCCCGTAACTTTAAACTTTGATGGTTTTGCATGCTTAAAATATTAACAATTGTTGTGCCTTATATTCTTGCTGTGCTAACGAGAAATTTTTTTTTGATTTCAGGTGAGTTTTTGATCTGCTCTTCATTGGATTTTACGACTTTACTCTGGCGTTTTTCATCGCTATCCATTGACTCGAACAGTTGGACCCATCCTTGATGGGCCGAAGGTATCTAGCGACCAACATTTTCATTTACGTTCGATCTCTGAAATAGTTTATTCTCGTGGCACTGAAGAAGCTGATACCCATACGACGACGCCCATTCTGTCCTAACCCTAAATGTATTAGGCATCTTAACAACATAGTTTAAGGAAAAACTGTCGCGATGACGATAGTTACGCAATGGTTGCTTCGAAGCTCTTTACCGAATGCCCAATACCAATAACCGGGAATGTTAGAGCGTGTAAGGCAGTACGAGGAGAAGGGTATGATATAAGGATTGAAATTCAGCAGGAAAGTTTTCTCGCAGTTAGCATAGAAGTGGGTCTTAGGAGACGACGAGCTGAACATTCTGTCGCGGTTGAATATCTCGACGGAAACCGCTCGAAGCATTAACGGTGCTCGTTAAAGATGGGAACCAGGGAAAGGGGTCGAGGAGGCTTGCCGAACAGAAAATGAGAGAAAAATAGTGGATAAAAACGAAGGATAAAAAGAGCACGGCGAATAAGAAGCGGAGTAATATGAGTAGGTGGCAAAGCAGGACGTGCAGAATGAGGAGAAGGGGGGAATAGGAGGGGAATTGGCGAAAAAAATAAATAAAAGGGATCGCAAATTGAACGAAACCCCGTGGGCACGGTGTGACGAGATCGATAGGAATGCCTCGAGGTGCTAGAGCAAACTCGGATATCCTTTACTAGGTGAGATTTCAGAAAAGGGATCGTCTCCTTTTCGATGACGATACCGCGATACTCCTTTGAGGGTGGTAGGAACCATTCGTAGCCAGAGTCTCTAATAGGATGTTACGTTTCTCTTCGAATGCCATTGTACTTTCGGTTTCGAGAACTGTCTCGGAGAATTTACTCCATAGAATGTTAACACTGTGACTGTTGGGACCGTTGGGACTAGGAACGCGATCCTGGTGTTGATTCTGATCCCGGCGTAATAGCACCGCTGGTATTGTTTGTTTTCGAAAAAATGCGAGGTCTCCTGGAACGAATAGCAGTTTTCCGGAAATATCATGACGACAGTGTCCGCCTACGAAAGATTAATTTCGGGAAGTTAATTCTTCTTTTGAGAATGAAGCAGAGAAATAGGGGAAAGGAAGTGTTGCATGCACGGTTCGTGTCTACGTTGCTGGTGATACTGCTATACGAAATTACAGTAATTTTTTTTCTTTCATTCTCTTCCTTCCAGCGTCCCTAACGAGGATAACAAACCATGTAGTAGTCCAGGTCAAACGGCGTACTTTATTAAAGTGAAAAAAGAAAAGCGTAACAAAACCGAGGATCCTTTTCCTACTTACTTTTCCTACTACCCAGCTTGTGCGGATCCCGTTGTGCCCCACTAGTCGCAAAGCTTTGTTAGCAGATAATACTTTTTTTTCACGCTTCTACTTTACTCCTTGGTCCTTCAACGGAATCACCCTCCATCACCCTTCCTCCTTCGCTCTCTTTTTTTCCTTTTCCTTCGACTTTTTTTTTCATTTTTGTTATCTTCTCTCTCTCTCTCTTAAACCTCACAAGAACACGCGACAATGAGAAGTCTCGCATCTTCTTCTATGCACACTTTTATCGTCCGTCACATGATTTCGAAGGCATAGAGATCACGGAAAAAATGTTTTTCAGTTTATATAGACCTTGCTTTTTCAAAATGTCCAATAACTGCACCAGTGTTTCCGATTTGAGACTGGTACTTTAATTAGCTAACTTTGACCTTTAACCTTTTCAAAAAGCAAATTCAGTTAGGGAGATAAATAACTAATGGCGCATATAGGCAAACGACATGAAATCTCACCGGCCCTGAGATCGGAAATATTTCACGGTGCATGGGTAATTGACCCGCTTACATGGAAAGGTCAGAATATCCGAGAATCCGAAGTACCAGAGAGTTACGTGTGTATAGAGGTATAGGTGGGTTACGGACCGTGCCGGGGAAAATATTAATTAATTAGGAGAGTAAGCGAGGAAACTCGACGGACAGAGTGCAAGCGGTTTGCGGAACATTTAATTCGAAATATCAGGTCAAAGTTGAGAAAGGGAGAAACCCTCTACGGGCGAGGCAGGCAACGGTATTTTCATTGTTAGTTTAATTAAATAAGACAGCTGTTCTGTGGTAGCAGTTCGGGACAACGAGAACCATTTGATGGACACACCTTTACTATTAGCATTCCATTCCGTTGCATGGTATCGGGGGGCTGCAATGCATTGCTGCATTGCGATGCACTGTCGAACCTGTATCCAAGAATTACCAGAGATTGTGACGCGAGCTATCTCTCTCTCGAAACTTGTAATATTCAGCGATCTACGCGTATTCGGCAAGAGATGCTGCCAAAGAAAATTTATTGAAAACGCATCCCCTCCAGGTTTCACGAGATGTTGAAGATATCGATCTGTCTTCCCAGTCTACTTATCGTTCTTTATCGTTTAAATCGTTTTACTTAAGACTCATCTCATTTTTCATCTTCTTTTATCATCGTAATTATAACGTCGTTGCTGGAATAGCGCGCGAGTGTTAGGCCCGAAATTTTCAAGTATCATTTTAATTGGGGGCTACGCGTTTTAGAGAGGGCGTTTTAAAAAGTTTTGAAAAATTCCTTTTATTTTGCCTTATCTTTTTGAACCGTTCTTGTGACATAGTTTGCTTCCTTTTTTTTCCAAAGAAAGTAATGATACACTGCTAGATCGTAATTAATGGTTGTGTCAGTGCTGCGTACCAGAGCCAATCAGATGCGTCGAGTCTGACGAATAAGGTATGTTTCTTTTTTCTGTTTTTGGATTATAAGAATTTTTCGAGAACTTTAACAGTTTCGTGCGCTGCTCGCCTTGAGGAGGATCGAGACGACGGTATAGTCTTGTTAAATTTACGACGAGAGGACGTGATGGAATTGTGAATAAAACTTGGATTAAATAAATTTGGTGGAATATGCTGGACGAGGAACGCTAAGTAAATTCAAAGTTTCTTCTTCGTCTTTAGAACTTGTGGGTTATATTTTAATAGAGTTGATATTACGCCTTGAAATTTCGAAGACTTTCGTAATTCTTCGTTATTAATTTCATTAGTATATACCAAAAGATTGGCACTCGGTCAAGTTTCTATATTTTGTCCTTTCAAACGTGCCTGAATATTCTTCCGCTTGACTTGTTCGGGACGTCTTTCGGCATTTTGCCTTGAATAAACGGCAGTAAAGTTCAAAAGGATAATTCTAACTCGGCAATATACAGACAGAAATAAGGATAGCCAATAAAACGTTCCTTATGATATATTTGATATATTTTGATTTACCGGTTACCACAACCATTATCCAATTAACTGGTTCGATAATTTGAAGTACACAATATCGCCATGAAATATTCTCTGCCGCGGCATTTACCCTTCTTTTTTTTCTATGAGCTATCGTTTCTCAGCTTCTATTACTCAATTTCCAGCTCTTTTCCAATGAAATAAATCGACGACTAGAGTGTCGTGCAAAATTCTGATGTGTAAAGAGCGCTCGATTATTGAGTCAACGCAATTCCCGCAGCAAAGCTTATTTCTCTGATTCACCGACACGTACGGCTATTCTACAGTAGACATTCATCGGACATGAAAAGTTTTTAATTTCCGGTGACTAAACGGCAATGAAACGTATTCCAGAAAAATTCTCATTGACCCTTTAGAGTCCTTGACTTTCGACTTACGTTCCCGTTTCACGATAGATTTAATCCCTTTGTTCAGATCACCGATAATAGAAATAGATTCGCGGGATGACGCTGGCAAATTGAGACTCCAGAGGAGAGAGATCTGTCATTTTATTTTTGGAACCGTGTTTCGAGAGTTAATTTTTTAGATCCACATTAGTCTACGTAGTGGAAGGTCTCGAGGGAGTGAAACGAAAAAAAAGTCACGCAAGGATCGAAAGGATCCTTTTCGAGAGTTCAGTTCGTTTTTGCCCGAGCTGTGACTTCGTAGACTGACTCCTCTGACAAGGCAGAAACAAGAAGAGTAATCGATCGATAAATCCCACTCTCTCCATTGTTCAACTCGGTAGAATTCAGGACGATTGTTCCGTTCTGGCACGATGACTGGAACTGCAGCAGTAGGGTCATTATTCTTTTCATTGGCATCCTTGTCACAGGGATGCATAGCACTTGTCGCGGTGAGCTCACGTTCCGCGTTAGGAGGTCGCAACGGGATCCAGGATGAAGGCAAAGCTGAGGCCGGGCAGAAAAATTGCAGGGAATATAAGCATAACCTTTTTTTGCTATTCTGACCGTTCTTCCGTCTTCGTTTTTCTCCCCCTCTCCCTTTCTCTTCATCCCACCTCAGTCCTACATTCCGAATATAGAACTTCCAAGTTCGACGGCTTGCGAGCTATTGGCTAGCAGATTGAGCGGAAAATATCTAGCTTACAACTTTGCCCTCGCTCTGCAGTTCTTCCTTCGACGTATTACCAAGGCGAACAAGTAGCCGACTTCCTGTTTTCTTTCCTTAGACTCTTCTGACTTTCCCCGAAGGACATCGTTCTGTTTTTCTTATCCTTGCCGTAAAAGCCATGCAATTAATTATGCAAATCTTTAATAGCACTAAAATTAGTATTCCATTTGTGAGTGCAATTTCATTGAAATCTACTAGCCGATAACGAAGATCGCTTAGATGCTTGGTGGCCTCATTTTCTAAATTGGAAAAACTACTATAGCTCGCGTTTAAGAGGGATGGATATTTGGTACCTGCAGACTCCATTCGCTACTGAATTGGAAATATTTTGCAGTGAACCGTAAACGCGGCGATCTCTAGACACAATATTAAAATTCCATCTGTGCCGGCTCGAACGCTGCGTCTATAATATTGAACGTTGCGCATTCGTAGCATCACCTACTCAAATTTAATGCCGACAGTAGCCCGAATATTCTTCGGCTATCGTGGGGAACCTCCTTAGTAACGTGTATTGCGCTCATTAACGAAACGTGTTGAAATGATACAGCTGACGAGGACCAGTTATCTTTTTCTGCGAACGCATAGAAAATCGCGAAGACGACATTCTACGACCGAGCACATAGTGCGAGGAATGCTCGAGGACTCGACTTGTAATTAGCAATTAGCCATGGCAAGAAAACGTTGACGACGTCGTGCGATTCTGCCTTGACGTCTACGAATAACGATGTTTGCGTTTAATTGTCAAAGACAATTAGCAAAGACTTTTTAGATGCAGGAGACATTGGGCAAAACAAAACCCAAGGTTTGACAGCAATGCGTCTCCGTGCATTTGTAGAAATTTCATTGAATTCCACGAGAAAACTTGTTAAAAAATAATTTCAATCGAAATTCTTGCATATAAGTTCAGGACTCACCGTCTTGGCACCTTGCTCGAACAACCAGTAAAAAACACGATTGTTGTGACATGACCGCCTCTTCTCTCCCTGAACCGATTTGCATACGGAAGATCCTTACTTTATTCGCGTCTAATGCCCCTTCCCCTCCTAATTTTAGCTTCGTTAGGCACCTCCGAAGTTGTATCTCGGCGTGATATTCTATCCAATAAAAATATCATACGTCCAATATTCTCTGAAGCGTAAGCTGCCATCGCCGACGGTTGTTGACGTGCAAACTTCCAACAAACATTCAGGCAAAATGCGAAGCAAAAAGAAGGCGTATCCAGCAGAACCAAAGCGCTGAATATAAAATAACAGGGCGTCTGATATGGCATAAGTTAAGGCGTAGACTGGGGTTTTGGAGTATGCGAGGGATGAACTGCTGTTGGGGGATGGAGAGCCCAGCAGAGGAGCCTGAGAAGCTCGGAGGATCGACGGAACCCTAGAATCGTGGAACGGCCCCTCCCCGGGCAGAACCAGTAACACTTGAAAAAGTTGGGGAACCGTAGTCACTAGCAGAGCAAAGGAGAAAGCTTTATTTCAGACACAGGGAAACCTTGCAATATCCTATGATTTATTGTGCTCCAAGAAAACTTGCTCGATGCTCTACATAAATTCACGCAGATTTTCGTGATCATTCCCAGTTTCTTTGCAGCGGCCAATTCCAAAGAGGACTGTCAAACCAAAAGTGCTTCGTTTCTAATAGCAGTGAAGATCCATGATTTTACATGAATTAATTTCGATATACAGCACCGATACCGTCCAATCTCCCCCACCCTTACTTTCTGCTGTACGTTGTGTCTGATGCTTGGTCCGGTTTACCCAATTTTTTCTCTTCTCTCTTATCTGCTTTCTCCAATGTTTCTTCAACGAATTTCAGACGAAATCGGTACTCGGACAACGATGTAAAATAACGTTTAAGTTACACAACCGAGGTGCTGGCAGTGAACTGTGAATCATTATTGTGTTGATTGAAATCATCAGCACTATTAACAAGGAGGGAACGCAGTTGAGGAATGCGACAGCCGCTAGATGGAGGTTCGCGATAATAACCTGAAAAAGAAATGGGATAACTGTGCAGGAGGGTCACATGCTAATTTAATTTATGAGAACGCGCGTGGTTCCCAGGATGAGATTAGTAGTTGGGTTGGGTTAGGAATAGAATTTTTCAATATGAAAAACTTTTACTTGTATGAGTGCGCGAGCGAAGCGAAGCTCAGGGCGTCTATGCAATCCGTGTCGTGGCAGCAGGCAGAATAAACTTTTTAATATATCAAGGAAAGAGAGGCGTTCCAAAAGGGTTTGTAGATCAGAACTGACAAAATTTTGATAGCACACACTGAAGGAGACGTTATCTCTAAACTTCCGAGAGCACACTGTAGAGACAATGGTTTGTGGGGGAATACTGATCCTATCAAAAAATTGCTTTGCTACTGGCGTCCGAATGCCGGAATGCTGGAGGAATGCTCCTGCGGCTGTTTCTCTATTTACATTTTCGTATTTCACTAGCCTTATGTACCTATCGGGGAAGGAAGGTAAATCGATTCCTGTCAACTTATGTATAATCTTCCTGATAATGGAAATAGGTAGGTCGCCTCGACGTATCGGGACTCGTTATTAAATCACTTTATTTCCTTTATTCCTAAATTAAAAAGCGTCACGTAGATCATTTTGCGTACTAAAGAAGATTCGTATTTTCATTCGCATCGTTGGAACTTTCGATGTATCCGTAATGGTAGCGTTTCAGTGATTAGCTCGATCCGCGGATTTCGCGATAATCGAGCTCACGTGACACCCGACCCAGTAAGATGCCTAGTCGATTTATCTTGAGTTGGTGGTTCTACTTTCTTTGTTGAACAATCTCCATCCTCGGCACCACTTTCCTTTTAATATAGAAAAGGAGTGGGAACCCTTCAGTGTGAACTGCTCCGTAAGAGCCAAGGGTCGACGAAGGAGGTATAGAATGACACGTAATATTGATTGCACATTCGTTCTTGGCGAATCCTCGAAGAAATTCTCTATTTCTTCAATGAATAAGTGGAAGGAACGAATGGTACGTAATACATGTCGATATTGTCATTTATTATTGTCACGCACTATGAGTATTTTGTCTTTGTTATTCGGGCATCGATTCGAACGTCAGAAACGACGTAATACATGGCACAATTCTAGGCTCTTTCACAGACTACTTGTTTTGTTATTCTACATAATTTACGAGGTTCAACACAGTAGAAATTCAATAGCTCTGTCGAAGGAAAGACCAATTCACAAGCACACCGTCATATTCCCTGCTGCCGTGACGTGCGATTAGCTTGATATAGAACATCGTTTTGAGCATTAACGACGCTCGGTATTCCGTGCAAAAAAAATATTTGGCCTACGTAGATCTGCGAGTTTGAGTTCAGCTGACGATGTTTGCAAGATTGCCAATGATATCTTGTATGGAAAGCGATACTCACGTGGAAAGGAGCAGTCACGACTATCTGAAAAACTTTTAAACATTCTCAGTCGGCCGAGGTGAAAACTTCTTTTAGCTCGTACTTGACTTTGGTTATAGTAGCTGTGTTTTTGGAGTTTTATTCTCAGACAATTTTATTCTGAATTGAGTTACGTTTTGCACTGCTAAGGCAGTACTGATTTTATTTAAAATATTGCAATAGGTTCGCGTCGACAGTCGAGGATTTATCGAAATTTCAAAAGTACCTCAGCAAATGGGATAAAAGAGAAGGATTGCGAGAAAAGAAAAAAATATTAGGACTGAAGAGTCCCATCGTCCATCGGTTTATGCCTTGAAGGATATTCTTATCTCTGGTACAAGGCGAGCTATCGGTGTCCTGTCTTTCGTCTTTCTACGACATCGTTTTCCTCGTGGCAATTTTATCGGAGGTGTCTCAGCGATAGAGGAGGAGGAAAAGGAAGCTATTCAGGAATTCCTTCCTATAAATCGGACACGAAACTTTCCCAGATGCCAAGTCTTGTATTTCCTTTATATTTCTTTTTTTTCTCCAAACGCCGTTACGTCGAGGGTTTCGCGTAGGCTGGCGCGATCAATGGGCTCCGTAGCGTGCGAATTAACCTTTTGGTTTGCTTGAAAATAGATTTTATACGAATCCCCATAAAATAGAGTGTAGCTCATTAGGCGATATCTGCAGCATTGGAGTTCAGGAATGAAAGGCAAAGAAAATGACAGACTTAAAAGATGCATATTGCTCCTCTACATCAGCTAAATGATGTTGATATAACTATTTGGCATGTAACGAACGTGGCAATAGAATGGAACGATCTATGAGAACGCTTTGACGTCGCGACGCGACACTTTGCATGCGATTGCAAATGCCGTCCGCGTACGCTCCTCTGCCGCTGCATTCTCTCTGGTCTCTCCGAGCTTTACAAATTCGCGGTGCGCTGTGAACACGTTATATAATGGAGAAAAAACGATGGGACGCGACACCAGATAGAACTACGAGACCGTGACACTTGTTTCGCCTGCGTCGTGAACAACGGGACTCGTTTCCCTTAGTTTCAGTAGCTGTTTCGCATTTTACTGAAATTTCCTACAGAGCGCACGTGGATGTAAAGTTTATTCGTTTGTCAGATATGGCGAATACGCCTAATTACGGTAGATATCCGAAAGGATCGAAATATTCTCTAAATTACCTCGATCTAAAAATTACAATCTAGATATAAGAATCTGTCTGTTACATTTAGCAGTCGAAAATTCTACGAGATAGGTGCTTCATTGACCCAGCCGTGCCAGATATATTTTTAGCCGCCCCCCATTTACCTTCTCACCGTGTGTACGCGTACAAGGGCTTCGCAGTCCCAAAGGATCTCGGACACCCAATTTTAATTTTTATCTTCCAGTCACTTAACCCTATAATTGATGTTGGTTTCCGGGAGGCTAATCTTTCGGATAAATGTTAACGCCACGAATTTACGAGTGTCCCTCCGAAGATTACTGAATTTGTTTACTCGACAAATTTTCATCCACCATGAGTTCCGACTACCCTCTTCCATTCTTTTTGTTCTCGCTGCGAGATCGCGAATCGGAATCTGCCAGGAGCAAAATCCAAAATTTCTCAAGGTTCCGCCTCTCAACTTCTCAGACGTGATAGCGATATCTCATAAATTCTGCGCTATCCTCGAAGTCGGGCTTAAGAAAAGTGGGAGGCTGCGTGGATAGCAACCTCGATATGAAAACTGCAGAGTAATTGAAGCGCAGAATGTTTTATAGGCTGGTTGCTGAGCTTTTAACGATGTTCCGGTTGTCTATTGTTGCCCGCTCATCAATCAGCCATAAACTCGTGCAACAAAAGGTCTGTTTGCGGCCGCCTCGCCCAGCCATGATTACGTTTACCCCCTTGAAATCGCTCGCTGTCAGCGCGAAATAGCCAACGCAGCGCTGGTTCGCGTTGTTGTTACCTATGTTACAGTGTAGCTGAGTGAATTCCCCGTCGTGCCGCAATAGGGAGCCCTTGGCTGCACGTGAAGCAGGAGGCAGCAACACTTGTTCGAACACTCGGAAAATTATCGTTAAGCTGTGGGAGGTCTCTTTCGTTGGTCACGTCACGGTGTAAGCATTTAAAAGTTTTTTTTCTCTTCTGTCACGTCAAGACATTCAATACGCATTCAGTAAAGACCAAGAAGGTGGAACTTTCAATGACTAGGGCTACACGTTACTCCGATATATTCTCTTGCGCAACATTCACCAGACTTTAACGTAGTCATCGCTAATTCAATCTTCCCGCTTATGCATTGGCTGAGAATACTTTGCGATATCCTCGAAATCGCATTAACCTACTCCGCTCTATCTTTTAATTCGATCTACCTCTTCGCGTCATCTCATTTATTCCCATACTCCTAATCACGTGTTTCGAGCAGATTTTCGTTTTACGTAAAAGTCCAAAATTCTTTACGATAATCTATCACCCCAAATCCGAGTGTTGTCCCTGTTCTTTGTATGGTATTCAATTTTTTGAAAACACTCGCAAGTGGTGATTTTCACGTAATGGAATGCATAAGAATAACAAAACACTTGGATTTATAATGTGTTCCTAGATTTTGAGTGGATTAGTGTTTTAACTGATTAATCACAGCTCTCGTGAATATCAAGTTCTACCCCACGGTAGCTGAATTGAAAGTTGTCTTGTTGGTTGATCCTTGCACTCGCCAGTCTGGCTGCTCGTAGGATTCTCTTACGTTAACGACAGGTCGCCATTCATTGGTGTTTTGCTTTGAAGGAAGTATGTTCTGAGGTACGGCGATGCTGTGGATGACATTACTGTTCTTGTAGTTCTACAAGTCAGACATATGCACGATGCTGTCCTGCAGTTTGCATTATATAGATTTCCAGAACAATGCATAATCTGCTGTTGGCTCTTGCGTTGCTTTTGTGAGAACAAACGAGCGAAAAATCGTCAGAGGGATACCGAAGGCTGAAGGAGATAGGCTGAGAAAATGAAATGGATGAAAGAAAAGAAAAAAAAGAGAAAGTTTCGTTACAAGGCGAACTATTTCCGGACTCGCCTATAATTCAACGTAGACGTCTATTCGCGAATCTGCTTTAATAAATATATCCCTTTTTCGGAAACACGTTAAAATTGAATTTTGCCTGTTGAATTTGCTTGCTTGGCAAATTTCATTCGCGAAATTGAATCTCTGGAAGGGTGAGGGATTAGGGAGGGACGAAATGTATACCGTAAACAAAGGCTTGAGGCTTAAAAACTGTTTAAAGTTAAAAAGACGACTCGAGTCGAGTTTCGCATCTGAAAGAGTGAAATACGTTTACATCAAGTAGTATGTGCCATGCCGAACCAGGAACTCCTTAGGCCTCTACCGCGAAGCACGGAGACGCCGTCTACTCGGAGAAGTAGATGAAAAAAAAAGTGCGATTGCAAAGAGTTACGGCAAGGTGCGTTCCCAAGTATTTATTTGAACGAACGAGTATTGGTTTCGGTAGGCAATTACTCTGCCAAGTTATAGACTCATATAACTCTGCTATCCTCTAATTTGAAATTATGCTCGTATTTGCCTGGCTAACGCAACACCTCTGAATGCTGTATAGCATCCGCAACGTAGAAGCTTTCCTAAATGGGATGAAAATCGGAGTGGAAGATGAAGGAGGAAGAAAAGGAAGAAGAGCTTCCTCCGAAAATCCATACGCCTATAACGAAGCAAAGTCTGTCGCAAGAGAATCCAAAGGCCCGGTAAGAACTTAATGCGCTGCTTTACCACTAAGCAAAGTTGCACTCGGAAATGCGAAAGGTGCTGCCGCTAAAGGCAGTTGATGATCCTAGTAGTAGTAGTAGTAGTAGTAGTATCAGCAGTAGTATTAGCAGCAGTGCCGGTATTAAGTATTAGGTATTGCTAGTGGTAGTAGCACTAGTAGTGAAACCAGCTCTAGCAGTCTGTACATATACGAAGAGTGGTTAGGGAAGAAGGTGCTCAGAGATGAAGATCGAAGGGAGGGAGGCAAGTATTAGAGCTTTTGATCAAACAGCAGCGTAATAACTTGGAAACTAAGCTCGTAAACGCTAGTTCACAGAACCGTGTTAAGTCGAGCTATTATCAATGCAGCGTCGATATCATCCCTTGTCTATCCCCTTTCTTTTTCCTTCTTATCTTTCCCACTCGTTTCTCATTTTCTCCTTACTTGCACATTGAACTTTGTGCTCCCCTTTCCTCCCATCCCTCCATCCATGTATTTCCGCCTGTTTGACCTCCTCTCGTTCTTTCTCTGCTCCTTGGCTCGAAATAGCAGCGCCGCAGTTCTCGGTCACTTCTAATTCGTTAAACTTAACGTGGCTCGGCAAGTAACGGCCAACCGTGATAGAAATAAAGCCGATGCGGTGCATTTATGTTGGCTACGGGTTGGTTTACAGCGATATTTTATAGAGTACGTCTGGCCTAGGAAAGCGTAGTGAGTCGAGGCCAGTGTAATAACCCGTATATGGGAGCCTCCTCGCACGCTCAGTAGCACACGTGGTACATTCATGTACGCGAAATGTGTATTTATGGTGCATCTTATGTTCGCCTGGCTAAACCCGGCAGCGAGGAGCAGAGAGAACTCGCACCGAGTAGAAACTATATTCTCTGTCGAAGGTGAGACGCTGGAAAATTGGATTCTTCAAAGTGTCCTCACAATGGCTTCTTGAGATTAGGATGAAACGGAATTCCAAGCCATTCTCTCGCAAGATGTACCTTTGTATTTTATGTCAGAGGGTCGCTGATGCGCGTATCGCGGAAAGGCTAAACAAACGTAGGTATAATTTAGTGATTCAGAAAAAAAAAACAATTGATTCGTGACTCTTCGTTATCTTATAGCAGCATACTAAGGAGATCCTCTTATCTAAAGAACTACGTGAGACGCTCGATGAATCGATACGATCGACAGCGCACTCTCAATGTGTCGATTTGGCTCGTCGTTGTAATTGACAATTGCGTTGAAAGGTATGTGATATCTAGCGAGTACAGTGAATTTCCATTTCTATGGGTATTATCATATAGGAAACACACGTGGCACATACGTGAAACGTTATCTCATACCAATTGTCTCTCGGGAGTGTCGTTATCATATAGCGAATGAGTAACTTTATTTTTATAGCTGTAAAATGACGTAAGAGCGAAAACACTTTAGAGAATTGTTGCTCTCACACTTTCCTATGGGTAACATTACTTAACATGTGATTCTCTGTGGAGTGGTTGCGTAACCTGCAATTTCATGAGTGTTCGATGCACGCTGTAATCAACCCACGATAAGAATCGGAAGCTCGATAGCTGACAACCTCGTGCAACCTCTCGAAACGGAACATGCGTGTTTGGCATTAGGTACGCACGTTCGATATTGCGAGTCTAGCTTGGCGCAATAGCTGCTAATAGTTTGTGGAATTAACGCACGTAACCTCCTACCTAAATCCTGGCTACCCGGTGTTCAGGCTTTTCCTTTTACAGTCGTTCTATCTCTCTTTCTCTCTCTATACTATACATATATATATACCGTTCTCTTATCTTCACCCTAATTTTCCAAGTTTGAGCCAAGGGATGTCGGGTTAGCGACACTACCAGGGCTTCGAGCGTTCCCATGAAAGCTTCCTGAGCACCCGAGTCTTCCCCAGGTTTCAGGCTTCTCCTATCTCGAGACGTCCTCCTACTAAATCGCTGAACGCGATAAAGCTCGCGCTAAAAGTCCTAATCGTTTTCCCATACGCTTACTTTGCTCGCTCGAACGTAAAAGCGGGTACCGGCCACGTGTTTGACACATGTGACGTTCAATAGAATGGGAACCTCCCGCTGGTACGTGGGAGCATTATCAATCGGCAGAATGGAGGCAAAAAGATACTTGCCAAACTCCTTCTCCCGTTCCCTCTTTCTCTCTTCCCCCTTCAGCTCCCATCATCCGAATTCTTCATGCGATGGACCTGCTAACTACATCACAAGAATCGCATCTCCTGCAGATGAACGTGCAGACACGACGTATTACGATCTCCTATCTGCGGGAAGCGTTCAGGTGTTTAGTTCATTACGTACATACTGAAATGTGCACATGGAGGATAAATACGTAGATTGCGCGATGTATACTGGCTTTGTGTCACGTGTGCCTAATATATGTAACTATATGTACAGTGTGCAGACTGGACTAGGAGCATGAAACCGCACCAGTGCGGCAAAACTGCGCTGATGCGAATGCGACCTGCATTGTTACATTATTGATAATTATTCATTAAGCCGTGGTTAAACAGGATAACTGCATAGACCTTTTGTGGATTCGTTTTCGCGTCGCGTTAACTGTATGCATCCCTAAGGGACGCGGCTGTAATCTCCGCTGGGACTTGGGTCTCGTTTCGTATCGATAATGATTTAAATTTAAACGGAAGGGAAAAAATGCAATAGGACCCTGGGTAAGGTAAACGGCTTTGGAGTCTTGCACGCGCACACGATTACGGATGAAACAAGAATTATAAGACTAATTAAGATAATAAGTTTTCAGATATAAAGGACTTTAATGTCAAGTCTCTGTGTGCATAGAAGGCTGGGCTATGGCATTTGCTCTGGGCTGAACTTGCTAGCTCAGAGGTTAATATTGTACCCACCTTAAAATAGGCTACTAGTGTTGCATAGTGTAGTGCACTCTGCTCTTTCTCTCTCTCTCTCTCTCTCTCTGCGACTACAGAATCAAGGCACTGGTGTTAGTAGCTCGTAAACTAAGCACAGTAATCATCATAAGCAAACTCAGTGCTTATAATTAAGATCCACTGGTTGGGTGGAGGCATCGGGCAATATAGATTATTCTCTAGAGCGTTCGACGCAACTGAACTGGATATTCGTTGGTTCAAAAGGGACCCTTGAGTCTGACTGAAATTCTCGCCGAAGGAGCCGAACTTTATAGTGTACTTTGAAAATAGTTAAGATGTAGCAAACACACCAGCAGGTTTCAGGCTGGACGGAAGTTCATAGCCTAAGGAGGTTTTGTGTGCTTTATTTCAAGGCTCAATAGTCTTTTCTCTGAAAGCTAAACAAGCAAATATCATTTGACAGGGGAATTGGCACGTGGTGGGGTTGTAAGCGCTAGGAGAGGATCAGTCTCGGAAGTCCAAGAAAATTGGGATTGAAAGGCTAAAGGATGGAAAGAAATATAATTACATGGTCCAATTTTTACGATCGAATAAGTTGGCCTCCCTGCACTCCGATGTCCTGTGAATCATGAATTAAAATTCTCATAAAGTACGCCCGGACCATTAAGCCGTCTACTCGTATATCACTATCCGGTTGTCGAGTAGTCGCGTTCATCCCTTGTTCCAAAATGGTAGCCGTCTCATAGGCGGCGATGACGTGCACCAATAATTCTTTAGAATCGAGCAGTTTCCAGTTTTTATGCATCCACTATGACCCGTAAGCGGCCATAGATACTTTGAACTATAACGCCCGTTGAAGGATTACGGAACAGCAGCGACAATACTGGCAGATATGATTGGCGCTTTGGCGAACTTTCAGTCAGACATTAACCATTCCACGTGACGGCTCTGATGAACTTCTACATGCTGTCTCGCAGGGTACACAGCAATGTAAAAGGACACATGTATATAAAGCATAGAATGTAACCAGTTATAACTATTCCCGACGCGTGTACGGATCCCGATGATTTCTAAATTTGTTTTAAAATTACCATCCGATGCATCTGGCCATAACAGCGAACTATCCTCCGGTAGTTTTCAGATGGCAGCATGGCACTCGACGTGATAACGAATGACATGGCTTGCACCGGATAATGAACATCCAGATTCCAGCAGCTGCTATTATTAACGAGTCAATTCTCGTTTCGATTCTCCCAAACGATTTTCCACTTTGTCTAGCGTCTCTTCTCTGCTAAACCTCCCTTTGATTACGATTCTCCAGCTCTGACATTCCCACCGCACGAGGCAGAGCGAATGAACTTATCGTGAAAGTAGGAAATCTGGCAAATTGATGATCTTGCGGTTTCCTACTGTTGTCCCTGGATTTTTGCTGTTTAAAGAGCAACCAGCAGAGGTACGTCTGCACGTGCGCTCGTTGAAATTTGTCTGACAGACCCAGCCTGCTCGAGGGCAACTTGCGACACCGGTGTCTCTGTAGCAGCGAAGCCAATGGTAATGCGTTACATCCGATAACCTCGCCATAGGTTTTGTACGTGCGACTGCTCGGATGGCTATTAAACTTGCGTAGAAATTTGGGCATTAAAAGTTTGCAGGATTAGCGGCTCCAGGGCCACCGTAGGAGCAAAGTCCTGTGGATCGAGAGACTGAAAAGGGGATGGTTGGTTATATGGATATACATATATATATGTATATTCGTGGTAACGTAGTTCACCCCATTTGATTTAATTGGATCCAGCCGTTCCGCTATGCCGTACATTTGCCAAATTAAATGTTTTGCCCGATCCTTCTGCCAAATCGTGGACGCGCGCTTATACCTCAGCGTTACTTAACGCATTCTGATTTCCCTACATTCGTCCCGCCTCGTCCCTCGTACCCCGCGGATTATACTATATCCACTATTGACTTCTTCACGTCTTTGACTCTGCTGCTCTTTAATATTATCCCTCTGACGTCCCTCGAGGGGGACGCTAACGTAGAGATAAGGACTTATTTTCTACTGCTTATTTTGAAACTGCTGTAGTTCCGCTTTTTGCGATTTATCGTCAGCGTCTTGTGACGTGCGTGAAATTCATGTTTTCAGCTGCGAAAATATGATTTTCGAAGGGAGAACCCACGTTAATTCAGCCCTTCTGCCTGTGGACTATATCTAAGAGGGTTGCGTGGGGTCGGGTGGGGATGAGTTTCCTTTGAGGAAAACAAGGCCGAACCTCTTGCGCCATGGTTATTTCGCCAGGGAACCAGTTTGCCAGCCTGCCTAGTGTTTTGTTTAGACCTTGTGTTTTCCATGCTTCCGCACCACTGGCTCTTCACCCTTCCTAGAGAATAATATGGGCCACTAGGGGTTGTCCATAGTCTATGCCTCCGGCTGAACAAATGACACGGTGGGTACGTAATAATTGCTTAATTTATTAGGGAGCATGGATAACCTATCCCTGTGTCTGGCTTCGTGAGACGTTATCTACTAGTCGTATGTTCAGCACATTTTTTTTCAAGAATAATCACCCCGCATGCATATCGAGATTACCAGTTCGCTGATCCAGTACGGTTATCTTATCCCTGTGCGGTCTAGACGTACAGGCGAGAGTGCATCAAGCTGCAATTAAAATGCACTTTGGCACGAGGACTGGATTTGTCAAATCGATTGCAAATTGATCATACGCGCTATGTAATCGACGGTACTTGAAAATTTTTTTTATTTCTCTTGAATTTATTTTTTGGATATAGTTCTTGAGTCTACTGTCTAGTTCGAATCTCAAAATGTCTGTGCTAATTCGCAAAGGATCTTCCGTTTAGGCTCCGGAAATATTTTTAGTCCAGCTCGTGTGCTCAATGAGCTCCGCTAAATCATCATATTCTAAAAGAAATTTTTTCGTCTGGAAAGGTTTCCCTGTGTTTACAGAAATTTATTTAACTTGGAGAGTTTGTGTCGTCCTATTAGTAATGTGTAAGATGCTCATAACGTTGATCGATTTTTCTAACCCTGGTAGATTCGGTGTCTCCACTTCTTTTTTCTCATAAAGGCACTTTCGTATTAAGCGTACGAGATTCCATGTAAGTCCTTGCCATTTTGCAATTATTGCTCATCACGCGTTATCAAGTTTATTTTAATTTAAGTTTACTTTATCCTTTTCTTTTCATATAATGATGTCATCATTCATTGTTCGTTTTTAGCTTCACTCAATTGTGCTGTTTTATTTTCACATCTGAATAATAATATAACTATCGAGGTACTACAAAATTTGTTGAAATTGTGTGTCGTGTCGTGTCTATTGATGATATTGAATTTTTATGGCGTTGTCATCGACAATGGGCAATGGACGACCTTCGCCTTCTTTTTGGGACGACGTAACGTCTTTCGATTATTGGCGATAGCACATGATAGAAATTGAATGGAATATAATATAGAATAGAAAGCGAATAATGTGAGAAAATTCTAATCAATGAAGGTACAAGGAATTGACGACAATGATAAGAGCTTCCAAATACCTTTGTAAATATTTAGTAACGTGTTCTCTACAATTTTCTGATGATTTATAATTCCATAGGAATATCGGTTTAATCACGGATGAAGAGATTTCCATAGAATATGAAATTCTTATTAAGGTTAATTTAATGTCAGCTAAATACCATCACTGCCCCAGGAGGGAAGCAGCGCAGGGATACCAGACCTTCAACCCCGCACATATTGTGCATGATAACGCAAGGGCAGAGGTCCGTGAAATTATCCAATTACTTAAAAATCTGAAATCTTTAATTCTCCCTACATAATTGCCATGTTTTTCCAGCAGTCATTTTTTGGTCCATCGTCCTTTTCATCCCTTCGTCAACCTTTTTTGTTTTCTGCTCTTCCCTCGAGATCTTTTTCTTTTTCTCTCTCTCTTTTTTTTCATAGTAATAGTAGCACTAGGCGTGAGCAGCATCTTGCAAGATTTATAACGCCAGCGTGTACTCACGATCAGGACTCGCCGCTACGAATTTATCACAGTCCCTCCGATTTATTGCTAGTTAATATCCGTGGAAATTTAACCCGTCTTACATATAAACGCAGATTTTGTTTTCCGTTTGCGCGTAGACCATCTTCCAGCGGCTTCATTCGAGAGATCAGGTTTAAGTGTAGCTTCGTTTGCATAGTGTCAGGCATATTGGTGATGCTTTTCTCATGTTATTTGAAGCGACCTGTCACCATCTTCCCTCCCTGGCTCATCGGGTAGCGTTTCATTATGCACGTCACTGGATCGATTCCTCGTTCTAATCTATCATGAACGTCAGATAATTCTCTCCTGGCTCAATTACACCGGTTCGGTTTCATTTTTATCTCGGTCACGAGAAACAAAGTGTTCTCGCCACGTTTCCAACTCCTCCAACTTGCTCTCCGCTCTCTACCTCCCCCCCCCCCCCTTCCACTCTTTTGCTATCATCAGAAGCCATTCGATAAGAACCATCTCGATACCTTGGTGGAACCAAAACTTTCTCAGCATCAGATAATTCACCAGCCGTAATTAACAAGCATCGGTTATGCCATTAAGGAGGTTTCACAGAGCAGAGATGCACGTCGTTCCTCTTACCGATTAGCTTTTGAATTACGAGAGGAAATTTCCGACAATAAGAAAATTATACGTTGGAACGTTCGATCAATAAAATTCACAGTTCTTAGGGAAACATTGAAAACATTAAGAAGCCTATGAGGAATGACGCCGTAGCAGAGGGAGCACTCATATAAAAAGGATGCGCAAGGCAACGAGCCGTATCTTGCGAACGTGTGAGTGAAAATGCGCTCGGTTTGCAGATGCAGATGTAGGAAAAGGCAATGCAGATAGAGCTGCGGATGCTCTTAGGAAGTGAAACACAAGGCAGAAGTGACGCCTCTAGATACAAGTAGAATGAACACGTTTGGTCGGACGCCTATGCTGGAAACTTGTTTGCGGTGGAAAATACTGTTTCTGTTGTTCCTGTCCTGACTGCACTGCACTGGGAGCATTGCGAGCGCATATCATTAGCATCCTCTCTCTGTGCAGAGAATGCACCTTCCGAGTGCATCTCTCGCTCCATCTAGCCGACGTTCCCTCTGGAGAGACTAGACGACACCGCTGCGACTACAGACTGTATAGTGCCGCTCATATGACTTACCTAACCTGTAAACTAAATTTGTAAACCACCGCAGGACTGGCTTTGATATCAGAAAATATTCTTTCAATTTATTACTATCATTTTTTTCCGATACCATTTGTCAATGACGTCTCCTTTTGCAATAAGCATACGGTATCTGTCGCCCATCACTTCCGGCGCAAAAGATTGACGGAAGCTTTGTCGAATACCATCGTTTTGGGACAAAAGAGTCTCATAGCCGAATGACACTTGAAACGGTAACAGATGGAACGGATTCTTGACACTGGAGGACAAACGTCAATACTGTTTCCATGATACAGATGTGCATGAGATATTGCTAACAGCATGCTTCTTCTCAGATGAAATAAGATCTTTCTCAAATCTGTACCACGTTTCGTTCTATTATAGCTCAGTGAAGACTGTTTCGATTATTAGAAAAGCTCATTAGCGTATGGACACAGTTGGCTAGAATCAGTTTTCCAAGATTATTATCCGTACAGTTACAGTAGATGGAAGTGGCGTTCTTAATTACATATAATTATACTTGGCCAAGAAGAAATTAATATATGTCCCAGCTGGAGGACTGTTTAGAGGATTTATGAAAATACTCGCTCTAATCTTCGTGCTTTAAAGTACAAAAAAAACAAAGACTTGAGAAAAGGGGAAAAAATCGGTCATAATACGAAATGACATTAACGCATCTCTGCCCTGAAGATTTTCAGTATTAGCAGCCGACCATCCGCCGACGTTAACCATTAAAACTCAAATTCTTACTTAAAGAGCGAAATAGACAGCAATGCAGGCGAGCGAGCTTCTTCACTACCCTGGCGCTGCCTATCTATCTAGATTGCCCATCTAAATTATCTCGCTAATTTTGCCTCGGTATTGATTGTACACAAATTGGGATTTCTGCTATCTTCCTGGATATCTTAATTGTGAATTGGATAGCGCGCTAGTCCCACGGAAGCTAAAGTGAGTCTAGGTATGCGACCGTACCTCGCGTCATCAAAACCAGCATTACGTCGTTATTTTAAAGCATCAAGAGGCTGAAGAAAATAGCGGAGAACGTGAAAGAAGTGAACGGGTGAGCAGAGGAGAAGAGAGAGAGAGAGAAATAGAGAGAAGGAGAGCCTTACCTGAAATTCTAGACCGGGTCCGGAAATTAATGTAGAAAATTAATTACGTCACGCTCAAAGTACCTAAATCGGCTTACACTCGCACAGCATTCCTGCGCTTTAAATCAGCCCCAGACCTCCTATCATGATGAAGCAGCTTGTCTGTCCATACAAGTTCTTTTTCTTTTTTTTTTCTTCAAATTGTGCGGTTTTCTTCATCATCGTCTATCAGATAATTGACACATTTCCGTTCCTATGATATTGTAATTTTGCGAAAAAGGCTGGTGCGCCGTAAAAGCGACGCCCTCGCACCTTAACTCCGGATTTCCGAACGCAAGCGCGTTCAGCATAACCACTGACCCGTGAGTATCGTAAAGTATCTAGGGTCTATGCATGCAGTATGTGCTGCAGTATAGATATATTGAAAACAGTTAGGTACACATGGTATCATAGCAAGATAGTATGTATGTATATACATGTACATACGTATATATCTTGATGAACTGAACAGTGGAAGTATGCGCTCTCGTAAATCCACATTGAATCCCTGTCATGCTCTACCCAATCTGAATGGAAATATTTTTTGAGCACGTTAATTGCCAGTGGGCCTGATGGATCGAAGCGCCTTTTTCACGGTAGGCTATGGGAAAATGGAATAAAAAAAAGGTACGTCAGAGGAAGAGAGGTAGATCTATAGAAACTCATCGGTCACTCGGCACGTAGATTTTCCAGGTCGTCGGTGCCAGAGTCCTCTTCGCACAATCCCTTTGCAAAAACACGGAGATGATCAACATTTTTAAATCTGTTCAATTATCGCTTTCGAGTTAGATGTGGCAAATACATCTGCCGACAGTAGATTCTGATAATGCGTTTCCAATATGAAGAAGATTCCAAGTGACATCACGTATAGCCATCGAGTAAAGCATCCATCCTGTGTCCCGGTTGGCCACTAGAGGAGCACTGGTCGCATTCGAAGCAGAGTGCTTTGATTTTCATTGATTAACGAGGGGCCGAAAAACAATGGGGCAAAGCTAGACTTACAAGAATCGTACCGACCTTATGGACAAATATTTATATGGAACTCAAGTAAGAGGCCATCTTTGTCAAAACGAGATTCGAGAATAACGCAACCGTGGGGCGTCGCCAGTTCACGACTTGCATACTCTTGCGATGCACTTTGACCTGTAAGACCTCGCGTGTAAAACCCATAACGCTTGCAAAATGTCCCTGCTAAAGTCCTGTCCACGTTCGAGTGGAACTGTACTGAAAAGTCTTGCCGAGTAAACCACACCGCCATTAAATTTGAACATGGCTCACGTGCAGCGTTCATGAATTTTTCATGATTTTCGACAATCAATTATTAAGCAGCCTTTTACTGTAATTACTAATTACCATTATAGCTTCGCGGTTGGATCGTCAATGAATTCTGAACCCACAGCCGAACGGGTCAGACTTTTCAACAGATCAAATGAAACAAGCGTAGTCGGGGGCAGGATTCATTGATTCACGTTCGTTGCGCACCTGCCTATATGCATTGCGTGCCTTTGACAACTGAACTCGTATCATTCGATTGGATTAGCGGTTATGTGCCGATTAATCGTTAAGCGACTTGGCTACGATTGATAATCGGTGTCGTTGAAAAACCCGGACTATCGTAGTAAATTATCTTTGCGTGTTCGTATTGGGCAAATGAAAATAAACGTTGCTCGCGAACGTTTGATTATGTGTTTATTACTCTGTATGTTCAGGAATCGACGCAGCTATCCTTCAACTGTTTCCGTAGAGCTGTTTCTCGTTTTTTTCCTTTTTCAAATATAAATTAACACCCCTATATAGCGTGATCCAGTGTCCTCGTTCACGAGGGTTCGCTGTAGGCCATTACCTCCATCAATTGCGAATGTTGCATAAAAGAAACTACAAGTGCGATACAAAATGCAAAAACTACAATGTAAAACTCCCTGATCAAAATGCACGCGTAGGTTGTCAGGCCTCTAATCGGTTTTGTTGTTCTCCAATAGGTATAAGTTGATACTTTGGTTCATGCATTAACGAACCCGGAATCGGTGTTCATTTATCGCGTGGACGGGGTCTATCTATCAATCCCGTTTATCAGTATCCATCCATGATGAAATAAACGCACCGATGTAATTAATCATCGGCATCTTGGAGCCTCTGGTTTCCTTCTAGGAAAATAAATTAGACTTGGAATTCCTTGGTGAATCCTGCTTCTTCATTCTCTACCAAGAAACAGCCTACAGCGAAACCTGCTGATATTTGCTCTTTATCTTCTAGCTGATTATATTTTTTCTTCGTTCCAGCTTGAAGGAAGGTGGCAATGAGTTAGTGATCGAAAGTATAAATTTAGACATATTCTGCAAGGAAAATTCTTAGAGACTCGGGTGATCCTTCGGAAATTGATGAACTAGCCGGCCAACACCAAAAGTGTCGATCCAGGGTCCTTTCTTCGGGATCGACGCTCCGTGCTCCTCATGTGCTCGACCCAGTTGACCATCGGGATACCTTAATTCTGACCTCCTCATCCTGATCCTCATCCTCGATGCATGGCGCATGAATGCACAACTTGCACAGTTGGCACTCAATGTCGTAATATCGCAGCGCTACTATGCCGGACGTGATTAGTATTCAGTTTGTTTGGTGGTGGCAGATGCAGTTAACCTAGAGACCACGAACGGCCAACACATTATACCGAGGCCACAATGATATTTCCTAGCTTCCTGGAGAGCCTTTCGAGTAACCATGGACAAAATCTCATTTTGCATTTGCTCGCGGTAAATTTGTTATCCCTGCTCGAACGATTATCCATCAGAGAAGTTGAACTCCTTTATAATACGCAGGAGTAACTTCTTTGAATATGTATTTGAATTTACGAAACCTATGCGCTGTCGCAGTTTTCGCGAGAAGTTTGTAAAATTTCTAGTAAAATTCATAACTACACGGGGAATGATCTGTGCCGAAACGGATATGATTAGTATTCAGTTTGTTCCGCTGCGTCAGATGCAGCCTGAGCTAGTAGCAAACTACCCAGTGTCTAGGGAGGGTATTATTATTATTAACCACACGCGACCTTTAGTAAAACCGACGGGCTACGATTACCAAGCCGAAGCACGAAGCTCTTTGTCGTAGAAAGTTCTGTCTTGCTCTTGCTTCTGGTTCTTTGTTCTCTAGTTTTCTCTCTCTCTCTCTCTCTCTCTCTCTCTCTCCCGTGCGTGTCATTCGAAATTATTCGGATCTACGCATTAGACGAAAATTTTACATTTGTCTAGAGAATCCGATTACATTATCGTGGAACTTCATCGCTATTAACCAAGTTACTCAGAGTCGTTACTTCTTTTTTATTTTATTATTTTTTTTACTTAAGTTTTTACCTCCATTACGAATTTTCTTTTTCCGCTGCGCTGTAATTGAAAACCGCATGAATCCCAGTTTTACTATTGAAGTCACATTGGAATGGGGATTTAGTTTCATGTAATAAGATTCCTCTTGTACCAATCAATCCTGGGATGTGACTCTCCTTCAGATTTTTCTCTTTCCATGAACTTTATAGACATTCATAAAGCAGGTCAGTGTAAAATGCACCGATCAATATCGTTGTTTGAGATCGGCGCGACATCGGGATTTAGAGCAGGTGAATTGGCCACGCTTTCATTCGATTGCTAGAAACAACGAAGAAGGTTGGCATCAAGAAGACTCAAACATCGACCTCGCACTTTGATCCGATAGTGCTACTGACATAGAAGCTGACTCGTATCGTATAATCGTGCTTTCGCGTTGTCGACAATCGAATTTTGCTCTGTGAATCGATGTAATACATTTATGTATATGTATAAATAATATATGTATTCAAGTGAAAATCCATAGAGGCCAAGAGATTCATACATGATTATGCTGCCACAATATAGTTTCGTGAATATATTGAGCGTTATTCAAATTGCACGAAACGTCAAGCTTTGTTCTATCAGTAAATTAGTAATTACTAATTCATCACTTCAATAAAAATCGAGTAAAATCCTTTATGACTTCTGCTGCGAGTTGGATAAATCTTTCCGATAATCGTGATGTTAGTATAATTGCCGACTACAATTTTTCGTAATCCAACGAAAAAGTATTTACGAAATAATCGACGACTGGCTGTCACCGTCTTTTCTTTCCCCTTTCTTCAAGATCGACTATATATTCGGAGAAATTCACGATTCATGGCCAGGTGCTCGTCAATCATAATAAATTCATCACAATTTGTAGGCGAAAGCCGGGAAAATCCGGCCGATTATACAGTTACTCGATAGTATGAAAGGGGGTGACTTCGACTTCGAATCGAATCCATTAGAATTTGAATCGCAAAGCTAAGGCGCTCCTGCGTTCTGACAACCTGACGACATCATCACCTTTGATTCGACGCTTCGGCACGCTCTGCTACGTTGGATGGGGGAGGTGGAGGTGGAGGTGGAGGTGGAGGTGGAGGTGGAGGTAGAGAATATAGCCCAAGTTGACGTAACCGAACCGATCGGCACTCCCGACAATTCATCAATAATCAAATTTCATCCGGTTATCGATCACACACCCTCGTGACAGCGATACCGGAACGCTTATTTTTGAAAACCCAAGCGACTCAACGATTTATTCTTTTTTTATCTTCGTCTTTTTTTTCACTCGAACGGCTGATGCTAGCCTGAATCGTTGTCCTCCTGTCATTGTACCCAGCGACCTTTTGTGGTGCGGCTGTGCTGTTGTCACACGAGCCTCACGTGATTCCGGTGAAATTAAATGTCCCACTGGGATTTCAGTCTGTATGCCGAACGGGGTACTTTTACCAAATTGTGGTTCGTGAACGCGTGAGCCATGATGCATTCTTCAAGGTTTATAGAAACCTTCGAAATCAACTGAACAACGGTACCGGCGACACTCGCAAATCGAAGAAGTCTCGTAGATATCACTCAAAAGGTTCTATATTCCACGGATTCTATAATGTTTATTCATAAGACACTTTACTCTTTGGAGGATCTCATTAAATCATAACTTTGTTCTACTAATTTTAAGTTGTGCAAGGAAGACCCCGACATCCTGATCTAATATTATACGTATATTCATTAGCTGTATTACGGAAGATATAGGGAAACTGCGGAAACTCATGTAAACAACATTATTTAAGTGCCCAACGTAATTTCGGTGCGATACGATAAAGAGCTAATTAAAATGTTGTCGCATTTCCGCAGATTCGTACATTTTCTCAAAGTCCTTCGTATTCGCAGCAAATATTAGGACAATATTCTGTAATCGCGAGTGAAATCAAATATGTGATATACCGTTTCTTGACGAATCAATTTAATTGGAGTATACGTACTTGATGAGCACGAGAGTTACACGGTCGCAAGCAAAGAGGAAATTCGTGTATACGAGAGCAAAGATGGCCGAGTCCTGAATGGCCCGTCAACACAAAACAGCGCGTCTTTCACGTCCCATGGCCATGCACTGCGTCAATTGTAAAGATAGTAGCGCGTCTCTTCTCGCTTCTCGTGGCGAAGAATGATTTTTAATTTTGCAGAAGTACCTCGTTAGCCAGTACCGTTTGTTGGCAGTACTTCGTGAGAATACCATTAGGCATGTAATTTAAGCCGCAGCTTTCGAGCCGTCGTTCGCCCGGATATACATACATAAATACCAACAGCAGCCACAGTCAAAGTGACGTGGAAGCTGATTTTTCATAGAGTGCCTCCGTTTCTGAAAGGAATCCCAGAAGAATGTACTGCCCTGTCGTGCTACGATTATAAGTTTATGACATTGCTGGATATCCTGTAAAGATAGTCACAAGGGTTGGGCGCAACGAATGGGGATCCCCATTTGTTGAGACGCAAGGGAGGGAGGGTTAGCTGAGAGGCGGCAAAGTAAAGACCTCGTTAAATTGGAGAACAGAAGGCGAAGCCAACTTGAAAAGCAGCTGGCAGTCCTTCGCGTAGGGAGGTTCGATTAGCTCGGGAGCTTGAAGCTAGGCCTTCCTCTTACACGTCTCTGGGGTCACGAGATTTGATCGTTAGATCAGCTAGAGGCCAGCCAGAACGAAATTAGAAAGCGAGGTAATTGCAGACCATTTGCACGCTACTCGCAGCTGACCGAAATGTTGGCAATGCTGCGCTGAGCCAAAACCCTGCAGTCTTATCCTGAAAATGGTTCGTATTTCCGTGACACGTTGGCTGGTCATTCCCAGAGGACCAGAACAGGACGAGGAAAGGAAACGAGAGAGACTTCCGAGACAAGTAAATTTCACCTAGTCTTGTTTTATAACTGATACAAAACTAACTCTAGACACTTGTTCTATTACAGCCTCTACAAACTTTGATTCCGTTAAGACAATAAAAGGATATGATATTACTTTTCGGTAGAGCACTAGTCTTGCTGGATATAGCCTTGTATTTTTTCTCTTCTCCTTCTTCTCTTTCGTTCCTTTGTACCGTGTGAAGATAGTTTGGATTTTTTGATAGCTCTACACACGTGGCAAGGATTTCGATGTCTTTAAGGATATCTAGAGATAAGGTACGTACGATATACGTGTACGAAGAATCTCTTTGGTCGCATGGGCTAGTGAAATACAGTTCATCCACGTACGAATTCTTATCCACAGAAATTTTATGGATCGCTCAGATCCCCTTACTGCACCGTATAGATGTACCTTGATGTCGAGGGATGTATATAAAAGTTGAGTACCAATTAACTATGTGCCATCGGGAAAAGCGCTGACAGATAGGTTTTCTACGAACATGTCTGACGATTAATTATGTATGCAGTCTCGTATATTTGCTGTCGATCTTTTCACGATGTAAAAGTTTCCTAGATCCATTCAGCGTCCTTTCACTCGACTTTCTTTTTTCCTTCCCTCCTTTTTACTTCACCGAACTGACGTTTATTCTAGCTCGCATTGCACTCGGCTTCAAACGTTGAAATTCTGAGTAAAAAACCCATACGTGCCACAGGGCATATATATCTACTGTGGTCTAACGAGAACCTAGCAAAGTGTAACTGAAAACGAATGGGAAATAAAGAAGTAAAAAGATTTTTAAAACGCAAGCAAGAGTTCAGGTCGCCGTGACGTTTTAGCTAATTTCCAGTTATTCCCTGAGCAGATGCTTTCCTGTTTCACGTCGAACTGTTCGTCTATGACCTGGCAAGGGACCACCATAAATTTCCGCAGTCTTCTTTAGAGGCAACGAAAAAGGAACACGACATGTACTACATATATAAGGAGCAAAAGTTTTCTGGATGACTCGCGATAAAGTAATTTTACGGGTGCAAGGACTTGGCTTACAGCATTTAAATTCATAGCGAGTCCTGATTGCTCCGTGCTCCGTTCGACTGGCAGTGCTTGATTTCGCTGATTCAATTGTTCTTCTGCACGCTCGGCGTCTCAAGTTGGAGTTTCTAGCTTCTTTTCTCCGATGGCCTATCATCCTTCTCTTTACTCTCTCTTTCTCTCACACACACACGCACGCACGCACGTGCATATTCACATACTCACTCTCTTTTTCTCTAATGAACATACAGACTTTGATGCTGACTTCTCTTCTTGGTCCACTCATTGACTCTATCCGTCAACTCGAAAAGTTCCTCTTTTCCCCATCGAGATATTAAGCTTCGATTTAAAAAAAAAATGTCCTCAATCTTCTCAATGATATCAAAGATAATTCGAACTTGCGATTCGATGATATTAACATAAAGTATACTGTATATGCAGTAGGGAAACAACAATGAGAAATCTAAAAGGCAAACTAGCAAAACGAGTGAAAACTAAATTCCTTCATGTGGTTTGGTATAGTAACCATGGTTTCGAAGTACCCCTAACGAATGATTGCTTATTCAAAACGGGACCAGGTTGACCTCGGGCCACAGAGAGCTAGTGACTGGGCGAGGCTAACGCGAAAATAATGATCCTTGGAAACCGGAAACCATGCGGTGAGTTGATATCGCTAACATGATCTCACGTGTACTGGCCATCTATCTCCCCGCTATCTCAGAGCATCCAGGACACAGTGGGAGAAGCGAATTAACAAACGAGCATATATTCAACTAAATTCTCGTTTTTCCAACAAACTTCTCTCGATTTTTTCTAACTTGTTACAGTCTACGTGATCATATTTGATTTATCCAGGTTTTACGTAAATATCTTCTTATTTACCCTTCAGTTTTGCAACAACAGCGAGTCCGTCGCAATCCGCAACCAAATGCGCATCATACTGATTCGTTTAAAGAAAAAAGAGTTTAGGTAGAAGCCGTGTCAAAAACTAAGTGATAATATTTAAGCTCAACCATATATCGATTTGTGCGTAGACAAAACTTTCTAATGAACTGATTTAATGTTCGAGCTATTGTTACCGCACGCATAATTCGTTTTCATTTGAAATTCAGATTGATTTATCATACTAAACGCACTGCAACATACATTCAACATCAGTGATATAGTAATTGGATCGAAAGCTGCTGCGGAGAAATACATTCGATACTTTTCGTCTCTTGATCACCCGTTATACTGACATCGATTACTCGTGGGATCGTATGCGATGGGAACATATGCAAGCTAAAGTCGTACATCGAGATTTTTCATATTTTCAAAAAAATTTTGATTTCCATTAAAGTTGTCATTGAGGGACGGAAGAGCAGCTGCCGAGAGCAGACGGACGTGGTGTGTCGCATAAAATAGAACTGCATCATTCCGATCGCACTCCGAAACTGAATTCACTGCGTGATAATCCTCAACCGCATTCTCATGTTTCTATCAGACGAATCGAATTTTGTTTCTGTACATTCCATGGTGTCTTGTTAATTAATCGAATACCATATGATTGCTATGGCCACTTTGAAATTGTCAAAGGAAACGAAGCAAATGATATTGAATTATTTTTAATAATATATTTGTAAAATTGATACAATCGCATGTCTGATAAAATAAGATTAAATGATGTAAGAACAATTTGACCTATATTATCCGAACGTGTTTTATTTCTCTTATTAACGGAGAATTTCACTTGATTTTTCTGTATCGATTGACGGTTCCTTCCAGCACGCGTCCTTGGCCAAGATGATCGCGTGAGAGCTCTAGCTACCACTAGTAATATCGTGTCCAGGGACTTGAGGACCCAGGCCGGCTTCCATTGCACGAGCACGTGTTGGATATACACGCGACGAACGTTTAAAAATGTGAAATGTAAGCCGTACTGTGGAAACACGCGAAATTCTGTGACACGCGCCACTTTGGAAACGTTATCCCTTTCCAAAGGCCCGACGAGCAGATTTCTCATTATCTGATGATGAAAAGCAATTGAAATTCCAATCCCATTAGCCGCATTAATGTTCAGGATCGACTGTTCTTATTAAAGAGGAAAATAGGAGGGTTCAGGAGACAGCGATGATAAATACGTTCTATCGCGTTACACATTTGTAGGGCAGAGACACGAGAAGTCGATGAGGCGACTTGATCAATTCGACCGATCCAGAAATTCCTAAAGTGATTTACATGTAAATCCCCAATCGATTGATATCGTGACGTCGGATCACTCCTTTGTTTACGAAAAATCATGTCCCCGTCCTCATACTTCTTCTAGCGCATTGCCCTATATGTTTACCCTACAAAGAAGAGTTTACACGAAGCTTAGTTAACTCCTATCGAGAGAAGGAATAATAAGAGTTGAACTTTTTTTCCGTTTCTCCCCAAACTACCGTGCTGCTGCTGGTTCGCCTTGAGCTAACGTTACGTCTTCTAGCCAGTTCGGGAAAATCGTTCTTTCGTTAGGTACACGTTCTTTTCTCCTGCTACGCTATTCATTCGATCAAGCGATATATCCGAATAAACCAAGAGACATCCCCAGAGGATTTTTTATTGTGCGAATTGAATAGGGGAAATAGATAAATTCTGGAATCAAGAAAATAAGCATGCTTCCAAAGGGTAATGCTATACGTGTTTTTAACACAATCGTATCAGTACAAATTTCGTGTAACGTTAACTCAGTAATGCCAACCTGTATTAAAGTGAAAATACATGCTGCGTAAATATCCACCCGAGTAACCTAACGAAAATTGACCATACGATAGCGCATGGATACCCGAAGTAAGTGCGTCTATAAGTGCATTGTCACTTGCAGTGCTAGTATCGTAGCATTATGGTACCAGAGGACTATAGGGTTATTGTATGTGGTTATTTGCGAACGTGCAGATGGACCAGCCACAGAGAACAGCCGAAGGAAGCAAGCACTTAGGCGAGGGTGGATCCGTAATGTGTATTGGTTTTGCGCGTGAGCTCTTGATGAGATTCCCTTGCGTGTTCACTGTATCCAGGTTGTGTAATCCTTGAATCTACCTGACGGACGAGCCTTTTCGTTATGCATCTCAAATGTTACGTAATACTATCGCGACCGTGAAATATTTTAATTTCAAGTGAAACGTTTTTTTTTTGGCGTTTCTCTGAAACAAACGCGTGCGATACAACAGAAGCTTGGCAGATTCCATGAAACTTTGTTAAAGAGGACAACTTTTTTTTCCATTGTTTTTCTATTTCTAAGGAAACGTTGAAGCGAATAATGCTCTCCCAGAGTGAAAATGCTTCGCGGCACAAAGAGCTCTGTTAAAGTTCCAATCTTCATGAAATTGGCGTTGAGGATAGTAGGAATTTATCATCTGCGCAGGATATTTCAGTCAGTGTAGTACCTGTCTTTGATTCGAGGACTGTCGTATAGTTTTTGTACTCGCGAAATACAAAATAAACAATTTCCCTTAGCGTGCGATGTATCTATCGCGTCGCAGCCACGTAGTCCGAGTTCAGCGAGATTCGTCCAATCGATGTCAGCACACGTTTCCAGGAATGGATGAAATTCAAAACTTAGAATGTTCATAGCGTATTTCATTACTCGTCAACCCTCCTGAAATTTCCTTAAGGAAATCTAAAGCCTTCCCTTCGAGCAATAACAGACAATAATATGAAGCCGTAGTCAAGCTGAGCATCGCTGCTATGTATGTCGAAAGGGGTGTAACTGGATATAGGCTAATCTGGCCCCGACTGGGCTTCCTCCTCTTTTGCATACCCTCTTCCTAGAGTCACAATCTTTCACAAGATGGTATACCTAAAGCACGCTCGTCTCTGCTGATATCGTCTTGCTTACGAAGAATAAGAATAGCCCGATTAAACGAAGATGGTAGAGATAGAGATAATGGTTACCAGTTGAACCTGTGGATGGAGGAAATGAGAGGCTGGGATTGGCAGAAGACGAGAGTCTAAGACTGTTGGTGATACGGGGGGGTTTGCGATTGAGAATAACGAGTCAGAGAAGTCTGTTTGATCGTTCGATATTCGAGGGGCGGCAATTACACAATTACGCTCTCGATATAAATATACGGGTCGATTTTGATTCTACCGAACCTAAATACAAGTACCCTTAATCGTACCGCTACGTTCGAATTAATATTTTTATCCCAGTCTGGGTCCTTACGAAACTTATAATTTCACTCAATTTTCTTTCACGCTCTCTGACCATCTCGTATTTCTCAATATTTCACGGTACTTCTTTTTTACTAGCCTAAAATAGCCAGAGGGGTAGAGATCATCTTTCGACAACGAGATCTCATTCGAGTTTGAGGCAATTCGTTTGAAATGTACTTTTCTAACCTTCGAAATATTCTCATGGTTTAGTGCCACGGACAGGATCTACTGGTTTTCCACACTTTTATAGTAGTACAATATGTAGCTTTCATATTATATATATACATAAATGTATATATTCATGCTTGTATTTCATGACTGATCGATGTTAAAAGCGAATTGAACAAAGTATTCATTGGATTCGACTTTTACTCTAACGTTTCATATAAATCTTGATGGATCAGGCTTTAGTGCTGCACACTTTTCCACGCGAACTTTCTTCCTATAGCGAGCGATTTGGCCAAAGCTCTCTTTGCTAGTCAGAGAAATTCTATAAATCGATCAAAGTCTTCATGGCTAAACGGAATCGGCCTAGTCTCCTCGTTTCTTCGAGTACGAAGGAATTGTAGAAGAAACGCATCCAGACGATATCCGATCAGTCGATACGAGCCCCCCAGTCCGTCTTGTGTATCGGCCCATTTTTCATTTTCCCAGCAGTTCCTGTATTTCATTCTGGCCGATGACTACTCTTTATCTCACCGGTAAAGCCTCCTTTCTTTTCGAATTCACCTTCATCCTCATCACTCGAATCCCCAGTTCCACAGGGGTTAATGACCTTAATAAATCCGAGCCATCCAGCCCCTCTCGTCTTCCCCCCGCTCCCCGTCACCGTCACACGGAGCTCCTGATATCTTCCGTAGGTGGCTTCCTTCTTAATACGCGACGGCTGCCCTGTTAATCGACAGCAGAATGCCGTCGGATCGAACGACCCCCAACCGCTTTTCTCTTTAGACCATCCAAAGTCGTTACACTCTTTTGGAATACTATGGCGTACGATTGTATCTGTCCCGCATCTCTCACGCCTCATGAAATATCATTCTCGATTAACAAGAAATATAAGTCAGACAGACTACCGAATAGTTTCCTGGTCGTATCTGGAATAGCCACAGTCAAACCGATAGAAATGCAAATTCGTATTGAAATACAAACAGCAATACCTCTGCCCAGTGATGCAGCCAAATAGAGTCACGAGCACAATCATGTACACGACTGGTCTTTCTATGCTGTATGAAATCCCATGAAAGGCTAATGCGATTGTCTCTACAATTAATACTCGAAATAGAGTTTATAGAATGAGACTTGAAAATCGTACAAATTATATAGTATAGCCTTTTTTTAATGCAAAAAGGTGAACTGATTGCGTGAGAGATCACGAGAAGTGCATTGCTCTTTAAAGTTGTTGAAACGATTTGATTTTGAGTATCGGGCTAAAATACACAAAGTACCGAGAACGCTCGAGAAACAATATAATCTAAAACGCTACTCTATTCTTATTGGTCGGAGCGACCATTACCCCAAGCTGCCCGTCGTTAGTGGAAACGCAGCTTGTGCAGCGCCGCGAGCTGTTTAACAATTAGATCGTAACGACCGCTCTAATTCGCCGTCGCGTTTCTTTCAAATCTGGTCGCAATTCAAATCTGCAGCGTCGAGATCGCGGCGTCTGTAAATATTATAGCTATAGGTAATTGTGCCATGGTGTCCTGAATACAGCAAATAGCGAATCTGTATCGCGATGTTTTAGAGTGAAAGAACTATTCTTAGGCAGAAGGATCTGAAATGTTTTGATGATTCCTGCCATCTCAGAGATGTTGCCAATTCTGAATACATTGATCGCTGGCGAGGGACGCGGTTGTTTATTTTCTGAAATTAAATTGAATTGCCCCATAACTTGCCGGTCTATTAGCCCTGGGGACCAGGCTAGTTTGCTCGTAAATCTCCGGAGTATCGGGGCTTGGGTGGCACTGGTGGGCCTCAGGGTGTGGGGATTCGATTCGCCCCGACAATGCGTCCGGAAGCTCCCAGGAAATACATGGGCGTGGTGCCGAGATAAATGTACTCTTGCATTTGCATACTTACCTCTCGCCCTGATGCCTGAAACCTCCCCAATTTCACCCTTCCCGTATGGATAACCCATATATGTATGCATAAAATGTATTTAAAAAATACATGATAAATATGAGGATTATAAGTCAAAAAAAAGTAACGAAGACTTGGCTGTGTGTCTTGCTGGTACGCCTTGCGCCTTTCTTGTAAATAAAAAAATATGACCAAGAAGAAGAAGAAAGCGAAAGGAAAAATACTTTTTTTAACCCATACGTTTCTATGCGATATTGATTATGTCATGAGAATGGAAAAAAGTGAAAGAATCGGCACGTATGTGATGTTAATACGAAACAAAAATTCTGCGAATGTATTTAGAGTCTTGACCCTTGGACGTGCTTAGCCGAACCGTATCGAGTTTGTGCTGTTACAGAGGAAAAATAGTAAGTTGTATTATTTTAAAAAAAACTGTAGAAAAGTTTTCGATTCTCATAATCAGAAGTCCTTTTATCCTAAGAAAACCGCGTTAGTCAGAACTTTGAAGACTTCGCGCCACTAAACCGATCAGCTTTTCCATTTGGCGAGCATCCTGATTATCAAGGAGACTCATTACCTGATTCTCTTCAAGTTTTACAAGAAAATTGTCTTTAAATGTCAGAGTTAACCGGCTGCGGACTAGAGTCGGTTGGAAAATTATACCTAGAAACTGACTGGGTAATGCGAAAGGCAAGAATCTTTGAGCGGAAAATGCTTGTGACGCAGAATTTTGCTGTGAAAGCCGATAAGTCAAATTTCACGGGAACTCCATTCTTCCCGCCGTAAGGAACAGACGAAAACGACAAAGTTTTTGCCTCTGTAAAAGCACAGTGCAATACTTTCATCCGAAAGGTAGATACCCTGCAATTATGGAAACAAGAAAAGCATATTTACGCTCCCGTCGGATACGTGATTGTCACTCATGCGGGTCAATTCCACAGAGCATCGCCTACTGTAAGCAACTATAATTATCATATTTATTCCTTGATAAGACGTTGCTATATGTACATTCATACTTCTCTTGATCGTCCACTATGTTATTGTCGTATGGAGGATGAGTTACATCATCGCGTCAGACAGTTTCCACTCTCTGCTATCACTGCCGTTCGCACTAATACTAGTGTCCCCTCGTCACTGTATTCACGGAGACTCGTAATTTAGCTGAAAAGGACGAAATGTTACGTTAATCCTCTGGCGAAATTCGAGGCTGACTGGAGATAACGACAAAGGACAAGAGACAGGAGACAGAATAGTAAAGGCTGAATACTGAATACACCCACGCCTTTGGGTCAACATATTTCCTTTATTTTCAAATCAGATGAACTACTGAGAAACACTCGGGCTACAAGGCCCACGCATTACATTAGTACCGAGAATTGATTTTGAATGTCTACGATAAAGTTTATCAGACGAAAAATTTGCCTAAGGTGAATGGCCCAGTCGTCGGCCACGTACCAGTGAAATGGCTAAACCGCGTGCTGATGATTACTGGGACATGCCTGAAGATCGGGGCCATCTACCCTAATTCAATTATCACTAATTAATATTTAGATCGCACGCGTATCCGGAAATTGACGTATGAAATTTGGTGCACACCGAGTTACGCCTTTGATTTTATAAACACTTAGGAACTACAATGAGATTCATAATATTTCGCAAATAGAAACTATCAGAGTCCATTGTCTCCATGGTAAGACCTTAACACGACATGTGTTTGAGTTTGAATCCTTTGTCTAGGGCGTTGTCACTTAATAACTTCATACAGGACCAGGCGTAACTGGTTTGGGCATTATTAACTCCTTGACCTATGATATCGAGTGAGACTCCTGGTAAGAAATTCGGGATCAAACATAGGAATAACGACTAGGACTTGTGGGTCTGTTTATGACGCGAGTGACTTTTCTTGATGAATATGGCACGCACGGTCACAACTTTAATCGTAGGTCACAAGGGGTTAAGATTATAATTTTCATTGATTTCAATAAGCAGCTCAATTATTTCCTCAAATAAAGTGTCCTCGTTAGATTCAATCAACATGTCGTAGTATATTTCTCGCTCGTTCAAGAAAAAATCCATTACACTGATTCTTCGCTTAGCGCACATGGCTGGTAGAAAGAAGCTTGCAATGAGCATCCCGTGAGTCACGTGCTTCTTATAATCCTCTTTAAAAGTCTCGAGTGAATATTTCTCTAAATCAATGGCGAAATTATGATTGTCGCGCAGACAGCCGAGTAGAGCATCGTGGTAAGCTTTGAAGATATCGTCAAATCGTTCGGTACGATCTTTCTTAAATGTGGAGACGTACAGCAAAGTGGAAACGTCGATTGCCGGTGAACTATGTTTTATTTGAGCAAAGTCTATAAGAGCCGCTTCTATCTGATCGTCGATCTTCTTGAAGAGAACGTTGTTTTTGGTAAAATCACCATGACACAGGACTGCTATCGAGTCATTATAGACAGTGCTCGTATCAATAGCTCGTTTTATTATCTGACCGAGATCACTTTCCATTTTCTTCCAGTAAGCAGGATCGTTGTTAACTCTTAAGCCGTACGTACCGATCACTCTTTTAATCCAAATATCAATGAATTCCTGAAACTCTTGATAATTCTTATCGGAACCACCTTGTCGGAGGGTTTTGAGAATTTCAAAATATTTTTCAGGTTGACTCTCTTTCAGAATGTATCCGTGAGCATGAAATCTTCCCAATTCCTTGATCGCTGCCAAAACGTACTCTAAATTTAATCGCGGTCCTGGCACAATCTTAAAGCCACGTTTCTCGATATTTTCTACCACAATGACAGCATTGCACAGAGGCTCGTTGGATACGTATATGCATTTAGGTATGTTTTCGTAGTACTTGGCTAATTTCCTGTAGAACACAATCTCGTTGTAAAACAAATTGTCACAATTGAGGAGCGCCCGTAACTCTGCCACGATCGGCGGTGTCTTAATAACCAGATCTATTTGCTTGTCGCCCAATGTGACGTGAACGAAATAAACGTTGGACGCGTAAAAAGCCTCCTTCGGGCTAAACAGTTGCCAGGAATACGAAGTGGTTTCCTCATTGTATTTCTCAAGTTCTTTTTCCACGCTTGGAAGTACTTCCTCTCTGATCCACAAGGCTCTTTCGTCATTGGCCATACTCATTTCGAAATTTAGCTTTTAACGATTCTTCAGATTTTTCCTTGGCTCTGTTGAATCGGACGGATCTCCTTCTATATTGCAACTCTTCTCAGTCGTAATGACGTCGGTGCATCTTGTAGGTTTTCTTGACTTTTGTAGAATATCAATTTAAATTGCACAGTGAGCTGCGACGAAGCGTATCAAGATACCGACTAGTTCATTGCACGACCATCTCTGTACTAAACGTCACACGCCTTTCTTATATTTATGAAAGTGCTCTGTTGACAGTTACCAGATATCGTGAAGTACACGTCATTCATTGTGACTACGTTTACACGGCGATCTTAAACCACTTTAGTTAATACCGATCTAAAGGAATAGATGAATCACAGACATTTGCACTCGTAAGGAATATTTGGGATTCGTCAATTCTCTTAGAACGGTATTAACTAAACCGATTTAAGACCGTCGTGCAAACGTAGCCTATGATCACTTGCAGTAGGCAATAATCAGTTATTGGGCATGGGAAACGGGAAAAATTCAATTCATCTTGTATATACATATATTAGACGGAGGATTACGCAATATTTGTAATGCTGAAAAGACGATTGGTGATACGACTCTGCATTCTGCAAGTGATGCTACGGACGATCATCGGACAGAAATAACTCAAAGTTTTTACCCTTTTTTATTTACAAGTAACAGTGACGTTGTAGTCGTCAGCATTTTGGAAAAGTGAATTACCCTTCTTTCTCTTGCTCGTTGTTGATGACTAATAAATATTACACGCAATACCATGCCAGTGTCACAATTCACTGGAATTGAATTTCAGTTTACATTCATCGTATCTGAATTATGGTATCGGCAATTCCTTTTTTTATTATCCGCATGCATTTCTCTTGCTATAGTAAACAATTTTTGCGAAACAATTAATGGTATCGCTTTTTTATTGAAGTTTTAAAATTTCTAAAACTGATTTTCGAATATGCAACGCACAATTTGACTGAGTATTACGTTTCTTTGTTTTTTTCATCTTTATTTCTATTTTCCCAAAGAAATTATTTCCTTGCTCAGTAAATATGGAAAAAGGTAGATAGGGCTGTCTAGGTAGAAGCACTGGAAAACAATCCCTCGTCCACTTACGGAGATTGCGGAAATTCCCAAAAAAAAAGCCACGAGTGCCTTCTACGATCTAGAAATGCAAGCGGCGCAAAATCGTCTTCTTGGCTCGCAAGGATGAAATTAACTGAATTGGCTGCGCACGAGTGGCCTTCTCGTCACAGGGAATGGGTGAGGGTACCTCGAGAAACCGAGAGATGCTTCAGACTCGTTTCGAATACAGACGAAAATACAGGGAGCCTCCGGCTCCATAAATTCATTTCTCATCTTTTATCTTGTATTTCTTATTTCGAATCTCTCTCTCTCTCTCTCTCTCTCGCTCTCGCTCTCTCTCTCTCCATTTCTTATCATTTCTCCTTCTTCCGATCTATCCCTCTTGTCCCTTCGTTCGCCCTCTCTTGCGCTTACAAATGTATTTAATTAAGATAGTCATTCTTTTGACCCAATAAAAGAACGCAAAAATTCCCTGCGACTATAGAAACCTTATGATGCCTTTTTGTGCCCAGCAACTAGCCAAAAACTAAAGCCTCTGTCCAAAGCCTGAACCAGTGCAATTAGATCAGAATCGAAAGTTCATCGTTCTGCGGATTTCCCATGAAAAGCATTGGTGAGAAATCCCGAATTCAAAGTTACACGCAACAGACTTTAAATCCACAAAGGCTTTTATTTCCCTACATTCGAGCCAAAGGCCTTAATGGAATTCTTTGAGATTTAATTTAATTCATGATGGCGTCCTTGGCCACCACAACTTTTCATGTCGTGGAGATATATCATGAAAACTTGAAGGAAACTCCATCGGCCACCAAAGTTCTCGCATTACTTTGAATTTTTCATATTTTGGTCAACGTAAGAGTTTTGTTTGGTAAGTCAACCAGCCTTCCTTTTATATAATCTTTCTCGTTGAAGATGTGGGTCATGCGAAACGTAATGCACGAAAAAAAAATCACGCGCACCTCGAGTGCTTCTAAATACTCTTGTCCTCTCGAAATTTCTTCATTTGTGCGGCCGAATCCTGTTAACTCGGCGTCTTTATACTGCGGATCCCTCGTTCGACTTTACAGAACCTCGTATACCTTTTATCGATATGTATACATTTTTTTCGTATCTTGAATGACTATAAAAATCACTGTTATTGCGATACCACTTGACTTTATTTCCCAGGTAGATATTTACTAGCAATCGTGATATCGTCTTTGCGGCGTTATATAATATAAATATTTACTTTAAGACGAGTAACGACTAAAATTCAATAAATCAGTGCTAGACTGTCTGCTTGAAATTCCACAAGAATTGGAGGAAGTTACGCCACGTACTCAGTTATCCAGGGGAGCGTGAGGATGAAAAGCAATTGTCCAATTCAGGATTTGGAAACGTCCAGCACAGTCGGAAAGACTAATGATTCTTATTCGAATTCATACATCATAGCGGGAACTCTATCGAAAGTTACCCCGAGCAATCGAATGGAGAGGACCAATCTAGCTGTAACGCGAAACGACAGTTCCTGCCATAATAAAGTAGTCTTTCTAAAACCATGAACAGCGATTAATTTGTGATTCCCCGATGATGGAAAGAGGCAGGGTGGCAAGGGGAGGAGGGTGTGAGGAAAAGGTCAAAGTTAGTAGTAGAGCGATCACGTAGAAACACTAGCGAATGAGTGAATGAGTGAAGGAGTAACTGAGTAGTAAGCAAGGAGAAAACTTTTGAAAAGTTGTAAAAGCTCGATAAATCTTAGTCAATAAAGCTGGTGAAAATAGGAAATGTAGGGTATCCGAAATGGTTGCTGACACTACCAAAAGGTAACACCAGAAGCTTCTCGGCTGATTTGCTTCGAATCTTCAGGTGTAAGGACCTTACATTACATTAGACTGTCTCAGTTGTATTTTGCCAATAGATTACATCTATTTTAGGCAATTGGAATTGTTGTTGGTTATATAGTATATTTATGTTCTAAGATATTTTAATCTTCGTCGTACCAAACTATTACAATCTAGGAATAACAACCCTATTTGCTTACAGAGAATCTTCACGATTAGTAGATAAATATTTAACGAAAGTGAAAGATATATCAAAGAAAAATCTTAACGTGCAGTGATACAGTTCTGATAATTGCGACAATTGGCGTTCGCGTTTACGATTTTAGCACCAAGGACGCCTAATTCCTTATCGTCTATCTATGTATATGCATTTGGTAAATGTACTCAAAGCAAATAGTTTTCCACTGAGTGCAGTAAATCAAAGACGCAGATTTACACTAATCGCCAAGCTTTTAAATAATCTCTGGAGCATTGTGCTAAGACGAAGACAAGATAAGCCAGCCTGTAACTTATTACTGTACCCACGTCCTAATATAAATAACACAGAGACATAAAAACATTTGTTCAACAATAAAAAGATATAATCGTTTGCATACAAAAGACAAGTACTATTAGTTTTCTATCTAAAATTATCAGTTCATATCGCCACATCATATCGTTCATATTACAAAATGTTTATTGTTACCACTTACATAATTCTTCTGAAGTTCGGAATTTTCTAACTCGCAAGTCATTCGCTATAAATTGCTTCTCCGAGTAATGCTCGGATCGCAAGTGATCACGATGACTAGTCAGTTTGTCAAGAGTCACTTTAATAATCTTAATTTACTTGTGCCTTGCTATTAAACAAAAAGAGTTGACAGAGGCCCGAATTTAACCAGGCGAAACTGTGACTTTTAAGTAAACAGAGGATTCAGATGGCTAATGTATGTACGTCGATATACCGAGTGACGAAGAAGAGTTTCAAATTTAACCAGGCAAAACTGTGCCGAGAACAGGTACTGTAAAACCGGGCAGAGAAACGAGATGCCGAAGACAAAGCGTGAACATTCCGAAGCAGCTTACACACGTAAACTATGCGTCTGTTGACGCTTAGTCGGGTCCAAGTGGCACTCAAGCACCTGGGAAGCAAGTGCGAGAAGTCCTCTTTGCATAAGAATTGCGACTAATACCCAGACTCAAAGTTAAACTGTCGTTAGGTTAATGAGTCCTCGGAAATGGGAGCTTTGTTTCGTTAACTCGGTAGCAGTGAGCTAGAACCTAACCCCCCCCCCCTCCCCCCCCTCCCACGAGAAATAATGAAGATACACGCCTCCACCGGAAGTATCCTATGAGGAAGGAAGGAACAGTTATAAGAAAGTGGGCTAAGGATTCCTAGTGGTGGATTACACCGATTTTACCTAATGACAGAGAGAGAGAGAGAGAGAGAGAGAGAGAGAGAGAGAGAGAGAGAGAGAGAGGGAATACACTGTACCGTATCTTTTCTACAAATAGATTTAATGTCGCGTGTTTACAAAACTGACACTCGCCGGGATCGATCTCCCAGTAATTCGCATGATCCATCGACGTGACGTGCACCGTACACACCTGTATATCGGATAGGTACTTGCCGTAAACAGTTCGGCCTACTTTCCCCTTATTGCTCCAACAGCTGCGTGACTCGCATCCGCCTACGTCCCTTAACCTTACTTTTGCCCCACGTGGTACATGCCTTTTCCTAAGCTACGGTTTCCGAGCATCGTATCGCTTCTGACCTAGCACAATCTGCGATGGCTGTGTAAAACCGAATGATATTATTTTAAAGTCGAGTATTTTACGGGTGAGATAAAAATTATTGTATCTTGCTCTGAATATTTTATACAATCGTTATCGAATCAATTAAATTTACAAGGTACATCGAGAACGAGAGTTTGTTGGTTAGCTTGAAATTCATTGTTTTCATTTGTGGGCTGATAAATCTTGGGAATTCTGTTAAATAAGAAAACGAGCTGTAGCGAGATAGCGAAAATTAATCCGATTGGTTGGGAGGAAAATCAATTTCCTAATAAATCCCAACAAAGAATGAGTTATATCGGTAAGATCCTTGGCTAGCCGTAGCCTTTCGCGACAAAGAAATATGATGCTGCGGTCGGCTTATTTATTGGGTAAGGTACCTTGAATAGAATGGTGCCCTGATCCTCTGTTTGCCATACCGTGCTCGAAAAACTTTTATTCCGACGCAGCCCTCTGGGAAAGGGGACTCCTCGGCCATTTTACATTGGATCCATCAAAGGGACTTATCCCATTCTTCCTGTTTGCACTGAGGTACCCAGGGTCCACTCATCAGGTTTCTCGATTCTTTCCGGAGACGTTCGTTTACAAAGACCTTCGGCTCCTCGATGCTCCCTGTATGCTTTCGGGAAGGGACGAACCAGACTTTCTAGGGACTCGATGGAAAAGCTCAGCCAATATGTTCAGAGTTTAGTTGAAAATAATGGGAGTCGATACAGCCTAACAATAACCGACCAACATTCTTTGTCTTGGCTGTAAAGCAACCTCACGGAACGACTATCAAAATTCCATGCAAGATCAGACCACTGAGGTCTTGGCCAATTTACTTATCGAAGATTGAGGAAACCCAACTTTCCATCCCTTTGGAAATTTTTACATATGTCCTGCAAGATTTACCTGTGGCCTTCCTGCCTCTTTCGCCATCGCCCCCCCCCCCTCCTCTCCTTTCTCCATCTTCAGTCCTTCTACTCCTGTTGCTCCTGCTCTTCCGATACCTTTGCCTCCTCATCTTCTTTCTTGCCTAACATTCTTCTCTGATGTACGCCGTTCTACGACGTTTAAGAAAAAATTGCGAATTTGAATTTTAAAATAGGAGCTGTTTTGCGTAGCGAGCGCCGCAGCCAAACTCACCCCGAGACACCAGACAAGGGTAGATTGAAAGATAACTCTCTCGCGTAGATATTTTATGAGGCAGGTTCGACGTGCGAGCCGTAAAATCGCGAAATTTAAGAGAGGATCTCCGTGTCGTCGAGACTCACCTTTAATCTCAGTTCAACCGTTCGGATCAATCTTCTTGCTTCCTAACGAGTCAAATCAAACAGACCTGATAAATTCTCTCGTACCAATCGAAGGCGTTCCAAGGTTTATTGTGCCCTCGATGGGCATTCCGGCATCTATAGCTGCTCCTCGCAATCCACCACTCATTCGTTATACCGTGATACTATCCCAAATCGAGCTTAATGGCCCGGCGAAACAGATAGCGCTGAGCAAGTGCTCTGATTAAGTTCTCTCGCCATTCTATTGTACATTTCACGGATGTCATATCGTCGAAACACCAGACAGAGATTCCCAAACCGTCTCCGACTTTGACGTAATTACGCTCCACTAACAGATCGTTAGCTGTTGCTGATAAGTTCTCCTGAGTTATCGCTTTAATGTATACCGGTTTCCTCTAGCAGGACGGCTACGGCTGAACTGGTGGAGGCGTTAACCACCTTCCCTTGGATTTAAGAGAAGACACTCCTAATCGATAAGATGACTACCCTCTTCTGTGATACCCCTTATGGCGTAAGACGTCGAGGGCACGTTGGACGTCACGTTAGACGCCGCTCGTTTGAGGAGTAGTGAGATTAGAAAATGCGAACTCAAACCACCGGAAGTCGAAATGAAAGCGGAAAAGCGGGAGGATGGCGTTGAAAGTAGAAACTCGCGAGACGAGGAAAATTGCTCAAATTTCTAGCGTCAAATAACCAAAAGAATTCTACGGCAACGATAATCGGTTTAAACGAATTTCAACGTTGGCTTTGAAAGGATATTCAACTAATTGCTGTATACGATAATTAAATTATTTTACTGAAATTTTCTGTAACGCCTCACAATCAGTATGTAATTGGGTGTACCGGCAGAATTAATATGCCGCCATGCAATTCGGTGCAGTAATTCTAGTAGCTTGTTCATTAAAAACTGATTCGATATTGTTCTCACTTTCCGTGTAGTGCTGCCCTTTTTGTCACGCCACGTAGAAGCGCAACGGTATAATATAACTTTTATTTGCTGTTCCAGGTGTCTGTGGACTGGTACACAGCGGAAGCAGCGCAAAGAGCGGGGACAGCTTTCAAAATGCCCTGGACGATACGACGAGATCAGGTCCGTATTTCGACAAGTGGGCATCAAAGAACGTGACGGCACTCTTGGGAAAGACGACCTACCTGACTTGTCGCGTGAAGAACTTGGGAAACAAGACAGTGAGTATTTTATTTATGACTAAAAACGTTTATTCCTTTCAAAGGTGGTGGAACGGGTGATTCGGGGTGACGGGGGGGGGGGATTGGAGGAGGTGGTGGAAGAGGGGAGGGGAGGGTTGAAAGTACGACGTCGCCCCATTATCCCTAGTGGTCCTTAGGTCGTGGCATGTTACTGCAGACGCCAGAGTGTCGTATTACCTTCTACCTCACAATTAGCGCAGTTTCCAAGAGAAATACGGGCCAAGGGGAAATCACAAATTAATTGGACCACTTACCGTGCCGTATCCCCTTATTGTTATTTACCAGGATACGAAAAAAAAAAGATATTATCCAGAAACGAATCGTCTCAGTAATTTTTTCTCCAGAAAATAAGGATTATATTTCTGTCTTACATCAGCGATACCCGTCCCACCAACTTTCGCGCTACAGTTTGCTGCAGAGAAAAAATGTATGTTATCCAACAAGAGAGGCGAAGCTACACAGTTTTCTAGGGTTTCGGAAAAACATGGGTTATATACATGAGGACTTCTTCGAGATGAATAAATCGTGGCGAAGCATCTGGCGAATTCGATGCTTCGTTCGGCAAATACGTATAGGTTGGGCACCGGTGAAATTCTAACGGAGCAAGCTGACGCCATGTTTAATTCAGACTACCGACTGAGGATCGTGGCGAATATAATAAATGTTATTGCTAGCGTTTCGCCTTTCGTTTAGGTACATCGAAATTGCAGGAAAGGGTTTCTAGGTTTGGCACAATGAAATTCCACTGAAATTTTTACGGTTATGATTGGTTTAATTTTTTTTCCTTCTTGCTTCTCTCCGTCCACAATGCGGCCTAGCTAATGAAGTTTACAAAGTACAGCATTCGTTTCTATATTAGTACCTATAAATATGATTGACCCTTTGTTTTCTTTTTAAACGCTTAAACTCTTTCCTTTCGTTCGACAGAGGAAAAATATCGAACGTCAATATTTTACCGGGACAATAGAGCACCACCTGTCTCGAGAAGAATGCACTGGGTGCATCGGAAGTGCACTCGGGCGCCACAAACTCTCGACAATGGCATTGAGACCAAAATGCAGCACTCCGCGAGGTGCAGTGTTTGTTACCTTCGTATCTACGATGTTCATTGCCCCCCAACTCCCTTGTCAAAAAAGAACTTAGCTCTTCTTTCAAATTTCTAGTATAAAAATACATTTCCTACAAGGGATACCTGATTCCACGATCAATAGTTCAAACTAACGGCAAAGGATTTTTAACTTCCTAATGCATTTTTTTTAAATGTCACATCTCATTGTGATAAATTTTGTGTCAAATGCTATAAATTCAGCTTGTAGATATTGTAATTGTCAGTTGCCTTTTTTTTTATCAGATCCATCAATTCGATGTATAAACCCATTAAAAATGAAAACTGTTCCCCACTTGACACCAACTTTATAAAATCAATATACAATAAACTGATAACGCAACATTCTGTGAAAAAGCAATTCATATAGTGAACGTAAACAGATCAATCGTGTGCATAAAATGGCTATAGCTATACATGGAGCTTTGTGTTTAAATGGGGTTTAAAAAAGAAACTTTGATGTCGGTAGGAAGCACCAGAACAACAGCGTGTTACTGATTCAAATCGATGTTACGTCTACGTAGGACGACGATGTCACGTCAGTATCCATTATATAGTGTCATTCTCGTGGATGCAAGAAGAAAACCGTTCGATCATTAAATATTAGTCAGTCGGGGCAGGTTCGTTGTTGCCGAAATGCTTGGGTGGTCTCTGTTATATGTTTCTGCCTGCGTTCGTATTCCAGTGAATCGCAAATGTGGCTAAAGGATAGGAATAAAATTCCATCCCGTAGTTTAGTTACCTGCGCCGTGCGAAAGCAAGTATTTGATTTTCCAGATCGTATTTGCACATTCCGGCGTTAGACTTGCACCGATTCCAGGAAGAATTAATGATATTAAACTAGTGTATTTGCCGATGTAGATACGTATTGTCAGTCTTCAAGATTGAACCTTTTTTCGCCTAGCATTTTCCCCTTGCTCAAAAAGCTTTCTTCTGTAGACATGATAAATTTGTCGAATGGAGTTTTTTTTCATTTCTCCTGGCCGATAGCTACCACCGGCAGTGCTTCTTCGATTTCCACGGATCGTTTTTGAGTATCGAAGGGACCAGGGGGACCAATCATAATGGGCGCCGTGCGGCGCAAAATGGCTAGCCAGTCCCCTGGGAAAGTTTCAGTTAAACTTTCCAAAGGACAATTTACGAGATGGACCCACGAGCTTTGAACCTTTTTTTTTGGAGCTGAATTGCATAAACGAAAATTGTCGTCGATCCAATATGTCGTCAGGTTGGACACGTTGCGATATAACGTAGTATCTTTATGGGAAGCACGTGTAGGCTACGAGGTCCGGCACTAGTTAGATGGCGTACTATAGACAAGGGGTAGGTAGGTATACCCCTAACATTGCACTCACTGATTCGCGCAAACGTAACCCCCTTCTGACAGGACCCCAACGTTAAACCTTTCAGCCATTTCTCCTATTTTCTATCTTTCCCAGTTGGGCTACACTGCTCACACATTTTACTCCTTCATTTTCCACGAGTGTCCCCTTAGATATTTTTACACTCGAGTATTTCCACTCTCAAAAATGTACAGAGGCTACGACGGCACAAGAAAGGGAACTTCTTGGCTATGAAAACCTCGAGATATTTAAGTGCTTCTAAAACGTTAGGTCGAGAGGGAGGAAGTCGTAGAAAAATAGATGAGAACGAGGGGAAAAAAAAGAAAACTCTCAATATGGTTACTCGACGTAGTCGATGCACGTTCCAAAGTCACCATCCCAGTAACTCCTATCTTCGTGTCTAAACTTTTGTTTGTTCAAGCAGCGCAGTACACTGTACCAGTCGACAGGTCGAGGAAGTAACACTTTAGATCAATCAGACGCAAAGACACGGGATAGTTATTTTTTATCCAATAATCCCGTAACTGTACTAACCGTCATGAATATTTACAATGATGCTTTCATCTCGTCTCCATCAACGCATCGTGAGTCCCATTAACGTAATAGATATTATACTTGGTGATTACGGCATGCAGTACAAATTTGTATGAATAATTCATTGCTATTTCATAAACACGGATGTTTACGGTGACCGAGCACACCAGAAAATCGCCTATCCGTTTCACGGATGACACGAGTTTCCAATCTCTCGTTTAGCAGTTCGTTTAGGTTGGGTACCTGTCTGTCATACACTGCTTTACCCTACCAAACGATCTTCGCAGGAATGTATTTCCCATGTGAGCTTATCCTCTTAAATAAAACAGCCATGCTTTCGCGCCGAGCTTACTCGCCAGAGCTCCTACGAACGAGAGTCACTGCCCTGCTAAGAATTGAAGGCGTTAATGCGCGCATCTGGCTTGCAGATATTCTCAACGAACAACCACCCCCGGTTTCTCATCCCTTAACTGATACTACACGATCGTGAATGATTAGGGCTCTCGTTGTTCCAAAAATTCTGCAGCTCCTTCCGACCATCGCCTTTTCGCCTCTACGTTCTCCTGCCCTTTCTACCCTTTTCTTTCTATTCTCCTCTCTTCATAAAAACCTCCCTTATCCTCGTTCCTAACTTTGATGTATTTCGAGGATCGTTCACCGAAATACTAATGGCAGTACGGATTCCATGAACAATTTTCAAAGTTGCTGCGCTGCACGCAGTGTTCATTAGATCGTGTGATTGTTCAGCTACTTTCGAAATACATTTTGTCGTCGCGTTTATTCACTCGGGAAAGATTTCCACGCACACGAGACGGTAGACCAACCATTCTACCTTTGAAATTACTTCTAGCGAAAGCTTACGATAAACAAGTACCGTGGATACTATTGCTACCATTGCTACCAGCGTTATTACTGGATCTGCCGTATAAGCTTTTACTATGGTTAATCCACAGTCAGTGTAATCGTGAGAGCTCCGGCTAACTAGCACTCACAATTATAGTTTATGATTCGGAAACAACACCTCTGACAGTACTTTCGGTAACTACATGCAAATCGGAGATTTCTTGATTCTCAGGAAAGCTCTATTCGACCGCTAGCTTTGATAGAGCAGGATCCTACAGCTGTGCCATAAAGGATATACGATGCGTCGACTGACTTTTTCTTTATGGAATCGCGAAGGATTCCATCTGAATTCAATTATCGATAAAATCAAGTGGGCATGAGAATGCAATCAAAGTTAAATTGTTACCGTATGCAAGATACAATGCACTTCGTATGTGCATACAACTGCAAGTAGAATCAGAGGAGATTGTAAGATCCATAAAACTCGAAGCTTAGCATGCATGGTATACAGGAGAAATTTTATAAGAAAATAAACGATCTCGGTAGTAGCGTTTTTTTAGTGCTGTAAGTAAACTTATGCATTTCTTGTGAGGAACATAGAACGTCAATCATCTCGAATAGGCACTTATGGTTTCTGTACACATAGAAGGATACATTGACAACAGCCTAAGATTTTAGAAATTTTAATTTGTTTTAGATGGTATTTGATGTCCCGTAAAATTTTAAAAATTATCTGCAGAAAGAAAACCCCACTCGTTAGGTGGGCTCCCACGTCGTTCTGTACGGTAGATCGGATAACCTTGTTTATGCACACGTGTCCCAGGAATATTCACGAATAAGTATACAAGGGTTTCCAGTAACGCACAACCCACGTACGATGTAGATGGGACAATCGAAACAGTGTTTTCCGAGAATTGAGCGGTACTAGTATCGAGCTCGAAACAGGATTATTTGTTTTGCCATTGTAAACGTTACGTATATACTTGGATATACAAATGTTCCTATGCAAAACGCACGTTTCTGTTTAGCAACAGTAACCACATTGAATACTTGTATTAGACTGTAATGGGATTTCGAAATAGTGTAAGGTCCAAGGAAAAATAAGTGAACTGGATTGGGACTCGAACGCGAATCTTCCGCTTGCTGTAAAAGTGCTCCGACCACTAAGCTATCTAGCTTACCTATCCTGTGGGTCCTCTGGATAGAGGACTCCTCGCCTCCTATAATAGAATTGAAAATATCAGTTGATTATCCTTGTGTATAATTTGGAATTTTATTGCAAAACTTACTTTGGCCAGATTAACTGATTCAATTTCGAACGAGGCTGTTGCATATTGAAACTCCCTGTAGCCTCTAAAGCCAAATAGTCGGTCGAATTCCCTTTGTGGACCAGGATCGAAACTCTGAAACTTTCGAATGGAATTAGGTTATATTTTTATGAGAAGGAAAGAAACTATGGTTGTGAAAGATCAGGTTGAAAGAGGTAAATTCTTGCAATTTATGTCAAAGGGGAATATCGAGAAAGTGCCCAGAGGTATCGTCTCGTTAAAAGCCGTTTGAAAATTCATCGAATCTTTTTTGCGAAATTTGCAAAGACATGTTATAGGGCCACGCAGTCAGGTGAATCTGTGTAGGTGAGTAAATATAAGCGGGATAGTGGAATATCGCAGAATAGGGGAATAGCACGAGGATAAGACAGGCGTTTAATAAGATGAGAAAACGGATGAAGGCTCAAAGTAGATTGGTAGGTTAGATGCCGAAGCAGGTTGCTACCAAAATCCATGGATGCTAACAAACTTCATCGACAGAAGACGTCCGACCCTTCAAGCGCAAAAACCTCGTTATTATTCCTCGCTACAGCCCCAGGATGCTCCGATTTCTCAAACAAAAACGAGAGAGAAAGTGAGAGAGAGCGAGTACGAACGCAACTTTACAACGATCCCTTTTCATTGAGGAGAGCCCGGATTACCGGATCATACCCATACAGGATGTCTTCCCTTGCTCCTCGTCAAGAAAGCATATATTAGGTGGCATGGAATATTTTGAGAGACAAACTGGAACATTCATACTGCCTGATGATGCACCGTCCTGTCGAAGGTAGGATGGACTTTGACGTCCATCACCGAAAAGGGACTTCCGGATAATCCTTAGGGTCATATTGCGCACAAGAGAGATATTTCCGCATCTGTAATTGGAGGCTGATGCCATTTCAGCACTCTTACTCTGGCCGTGGTGTTAAATCTAATTCTGCAATCTCTAGGTGCGTGGATTTCATATGTCTAGGCAGTCTTGGCACACACGTAGTAATGTGTGTGTGTGTGTGTGTTTACCGAGAAAGCCAAGAGATGAAAAAGAGAAAAGGGACGAAGGACAGAAAAGAAATTCCGAGAACGAACGATTGGCTTATGTTCCAACGAGCCAATACGGCTTTGGGAAGCTGTTCTACGTTACAATTAGCCAACTCCTTGATCTTTTCGGTTCCTCCTCTCTGCCCTCTTCTGAGCTTTTGCCCTGACATCTTCTCATTGTCCTCCTACGTTTGCTTTGTTTTCAATGAAGAGTAAAAGGGTGAACAATTTTCCACCGAATTGCTGCTACAAGACTGTAAGGATTTCTTTCAGAGAGAATCCTCCTTTAAAGGAACAACGGTTAAACCTATTTAGTCAGGAAATTCCGTTAGAAAATCGTTGCAAGAGAAATTGGTAGGCGAGAGCAGAAGGAACGACGGGAGGGACATGACAATTATTATAGTAGCCACCGGTGGTTAAAATCTTTAAGTGGAACGTCGTTGTGAAATTAATGCACACGCACGGACTCATGGACAATGGACATGGACGTGGACTTTTAAATGGCAACAACACGACTCATGCGGTAACCACCGTCCTTTCATAAGGATCTCGTTAAAAGCTCAGGAAATGTACTAAAGCTTCAGTCCGAGTCAGACGCACGGAGGTGCTGCTTAAAGAGCTTAAAGAAACGTGATGCACGAGGTAGCCATACGTTCTCCTTAATGGTTGCGCTGAAGAATCGTGACACGAAGGTAAAGAAAAGAGACGGAACACGTAACGTTGGCCGCTAAATTCCCGTGGCGAATGAGAAGAAAGGGGGTCAAAGGAAAGAACCACCGCAAGAGCCCACCCCCTTCGCGCACCCCTCGCGAAATTGCCTGGCTCTCTATTTTTCTGTGATCTGTATTTACCCCCACAAAGGGCAAAACAGTACTTGACTCGCGTATTTAAATAATGCAAGGTGTGCTCGATCGATCGTATTACAGAATTTCATTCGTTTCCATAAACATGCAGTTTTTACTGAATAACATTCCATTGGGAGATCGATGCATCCTATGTGCACCGACTGTACATTTTGTGTGCATTCCTACATCTCTCATAGACAGATAACACACGCGTATGGAGATTCATGACGCATTCCTTACGCGAATAGATAAACACCCTTTTCACCTATAAATAGGAAAAGCAAGGAAAGGGATTTGTCGTAGTAGGGAGTGACGCGCGCGATCCGACGGAGGTGATGAATTTATTACAACTTAGGATGCAGCCTCCTGGGATACTGCCAGGAATGGCTCGTCTTTATCATTCTGAGAGACGCAGTCCAAGTGGGCAGGATTTAATACTCGAGTCTTTCGATAAGAATGCCCAAGGCAAAACTCTTTAGCGAAACGCAACGATGCTTCTCCGCGAGTAAGTATTGTGGTATTATCATGAGCACGCTTCCGGATATTAATCATGGTTATGTAATTAAAATCAGCCTTAACCTCATCATTTTTCAATTTCATTTAATATGGAGCTGTTCCATTTTTATTTCTACGTTTGGACACTTTTTTTTTGTATTTGCTAAGTAAAATTGGATGTTGGTTTTCAAATATGTATTCTCATATTTTGGTAAAAAAAAGTAGGCCATTATAGCGTACGTATAGCATTCTGATGAAATTCTGACGTCAAAGGTCACATCACTTCACATTGGCTTTCGCTTCTGGCTACTAAAAATACACGCGGTATTGGTATAAATAGAATTCGATTAATATAGGAGTTATGTAGAAAAGAGATGATGTACGATACGGAACAGAGCCAAAGTTTTTCAAAGGGGCTTCGAAATTAAAATCTGATGAAATTAAGGGTCGTACAGTCTCTTTCTATGTAGATTATACATTTAATTGAGTGGAGATGGGGCAAGAGACTTCTTAGAAGTTTGTAATTATATTGCACGCTTTCTTACGAATAGATAGGAAACAATGGCGTAGTATAGGCTGCCAAGTATATGATTTTCCTGATGCGGCCCACCTTCCGCATGGTAAAAGGAATCATCGATCATGCGGTAAACGTGCCAAGTGATTTCGGGAAAAAACCTTACGAATTATGTAATTTGATTTCCAAAAAAGATCGTCATACTTTGTCAATCTTCATTACTTTGAGTGAGATTGCTCCTTTGCAGATATGAATGAAAATCTAATATTCATGTAATAATGCTAATACTGTTGACACTTGCTATTATTCTAGCAAATAATGACAACGTAGACACAATTTCGTACCGATCAAATATTCACGGGGACTTCCAATTTCAAGTTCAGGGTTACAAGTATTTATGACGCGCAGTGCGGCGAAAATGGGTGAAAGCACGAAGGATTTTATACCTTCGCGTAGTCTTGCATAATTCGGGGATTCCTAATGTCTCAAATATCTTTAATTTTAGGCAAAGGAATATTGATAAAAGTTTAAGACATTTTCAGAAACAGCCTTCAGCTTGCGACCCTCTAGTCTCGGTGCAAATACCACATTAAGCTTAGTGCCCTTGTAGTCCCACGACTCCCGTATACAGGTACTTTAAGAAATTCACGCCCAAATTTTAGTGTACTATTTTGTATTCTCCAAAACATATTATAAAACCTTCCTGAGGTGACGCCTCGAGATGCTTTGCTGACATGGAATTTTGAGTTTCGCTTCGTCACTATTACTTGTTTCAGTCTCTCAAATTAATCTGAAATTATCGTCAAGTCTCTTGTACTTTAGGGAGACGATAATTCCGCTGCGCCGTTTCCGACGTAATTACATTGAAAATTTGATAACGATAATGGGGATAATATTCCTTTTCACCTTGCACCATTATAATATCATTAGAATATCTTGAAAGCGCACGCTGCACCGTGCTACCGACAGCTGAATTAACTTGAATCGATTAATTACTGTAGGTCTCTATGATCCTTTTGCATGGTTTCTTACTTTAAAAAACTCACTAATTCGCTGGCAGTAAAAAAAATAATCGAACTGTAAAAAATGTCTCATCGATTTAATTTATACCTCCTACGCGTTGCTACTTTATCGTATACCTGCCTAACATATATCTAGCAACTTACTCTACCTTTTCCAGTACAACCTGAAAATCTTCGAAACGAGGAAAGAAAAGTAGTACTGAATACCAAATGGCTATTGGAATATCGTTTTATACAGCACTACGCTGACCCTTTAAAGCTGATGCATATGGTGAAACAAAGCGATACTTTTGTATTTAAAGAAAAAGGAAATAAGAAAACAATGAACCGTGGGGACTAGCCCCAATCCCCCCTTATACTTATAACCGTCGGATAATAAATAAATTTTACAGAGACTTCATAAGGTACGAGAGTCAGACTTTTCAATCAGGATCCAAGATGCAATTGCTTATATCTTGAAATTATAATTAACTACAACAGTGACAATTTCATTGAGTCAACGTAAACGCAAATTGTGTCGCTGAATGGGCGCGGTCGAATGCTTCTCGATAGATTTTTATCCTATTTATTTCTCTTCTTTCTTTCCTGACATTTCCTCGCCTCTTTTCATACCCTTCATCCCTCTCATCCTCATCTTTACCATATTCCTTTTTTTTTACTCTTGGCGTTTCCTTATTTACTCTGCCTCGGTAATTTTTCAGTTCCGTGCCCGTTACCCGGAAAAAATTCATTAAACATCAAGAACGACCGAAGCAAGGCAAAATGTCGAGCTGCAGTCAACTTCTTCCTATTGGACACGTTTCATTCCAGATAGACGATATCGCTCAAGCCCTGGGAAACCCTTCGCGACTTCTGACCAGTAATTACGGCTCAGTAATTTTTCATCAAGCCTAGTCACGCTCCTCTCATTCCACAGTTCTCCTGACCATTCCACTACTTTTTTTCATCGTTCATTCTCACGCACCGCACATTTACGAGGGTGGATTGATAAGTTTCCGGCCTGACCAAGAAATGGCGCCACTAGGCCTACCTGAAGGTGACATTTT